>PVKZ01007793.1:0-20145 GCA_004027375.1 Macroglossus sobrinus | reverse complement strand
CCTCCACATTTCAGCAAGGCCCATCCTTCCTCACAGTCCATCTCAGGACACTCCAGTCTATAGCAGTAGGGACTGGCAACCTTCTTGCAAGTGTTTTTCACTTTGTCCAGGTAAATCTGGACGTCTCCCAGGCTGCCCATGTGGTAATACAGCCAGGCATAGTTACCCCAGGTAACCAGCCTTTTTGTGTCCAATCGGTCGGTATGTTCTTGCTGGATTAAGGCTTCAGCTTCTTTCAAGCTCTCCAGGGCTTCCTTATTTTGGCCTTTCAGGTGTTTTATATAGGCCAGTAGGTTGTGTACTCCCACGTTGTATTTGATGTCTAGGAATTCAATCTCATCAAAGATTCTATTTTCTAAATCAGTGATTTCAGTGACTTCGATTAGCAACTTCCATGTAAAGTGACATCTCAGCTGCTCCAGCCTATCCTTGACCTGATCTTCATCAACATTCTTACTGTGAAAACAAAAGCAGATTTTCTAGGTCAGATGAGGAACAGCCAATGAAAAGAGACTAGATAAAACACTTTGTATTTATAGCTTAGCTTTGACAAGGACACACCTGCTTTGATTTTCCTTAGAGTCCCTTTACAGTTGACCCTTAAGCAACACTGGTTTGATCTGGGTGTGTACTCTCATACTCAACTTTTTTTAGTAACTACAGTCAGCTCTCCTTATCAGGGATTTTACATCCAGGGATTCAACCAACCATGGATGGGAAATAGTGTTTCCCATTCCTAGCCATGGACAGAGAATACTATTGTTTTTGATCTGTGGTTGGTTGAATCCGCAGATGCCAAGGGCCAACTATAGAATTTAAAATTATAGTGGGTTTTCAACTATGTGGGGACAGGGAGTTGGGGTGAGGTGGGGTTGGTATCCCTACACTCCATGTTGTTCAAGTGTCAGCTATATTTATAAGATCTGCTTGGAGTTCAAATGCAATTTGCTTGGCTGAAGGAAATCGACATACAACCCCAGGAATCTTAGAGAATTCCAAAAATAAGGGATCCAAAGAAGCCCACACCAAGACACGCATCATAATTAAAATGCCAAAGGTGAGGATGTGGAGAAACGGGAGCGCTTATACCCTGTTGGTGGTTTTGAAAATTGGTGTAACCACTATGGAAAACAGTCTGGAGGTTAATATCCAAAATATATAAAGAATTCATACAACTCAACAACAAAAAAACAAACAATCCATTTTAAAAATGGGCAGAAGACCTGAACAGATATTTCTCTAAAGAGGAAATACAATTGGCCAATAGATATGAAAAGATGCTCAAGATCACTAATCATCAGAGAAAGGTAAATTAAAACCACAATGAGATATCACTTGACACCTGTCAGAATGGCTATCATCAATACATCAAAGAATAACAAGTGTTGGTGAGGATGTGGAGAAAAAGGAACCCTCATACATTCTTGGTAGGATTGCAAACTGGTACAGCCTCTATGGAAAACAGTCTGGGAGTTTCTCAAAAAATTAAAAATGATATACTTTTTGACCTAAGAATTGGACTTCTGGGTATTTATCCAAAAAAAACCAAAATAATAATTTGTAAAGGTTTGTGCACCCCTATGTTCATGGCAGTACAATTTACAATAGCCAAGATATGGAAGCAACTTAAATGCCCATTGGCAGATGGTTGGATAAAAAGCTATGGTTCATATATACAATGGAGTATTACTCAACCATTAAAAAACAGAAATCCTACCATTCACAATGACATGGATGGACCTAGAGGTTATTATGTTAAGTGAAATAAGTCAGACAGAAAAAGATAAATAACATGATTTCACTCATATGCAGAATTTAAGGAACAAAAAGAACCAACCAACCAAAAACAGACTCAAATACAGAGGACAATCTGGTGAGGGCCAGAGGGAAGGGGAGTTGGGACCTGGGGGAGGGGATAAAGAGTTAAAGAAGTACAAATTAGTAGTTGATAGATGATCACAGGGGTGGGGAGCATGGCATAGGGAATGCAGTTAGCATTAACGTAATGGCTAGGTGTAGAGCCAGAGGAGAGAAAGAGCAATCAAGGGGATAATTTTATAAACTATATAAATGTCTAACCAATGTACTGTATACTTGAATCTAATAATAAAATTAAAATCACTTATAAAACTTCTTTAAAAATACAAAAAAAATCTGTTGGCAATACTTGTGCAAGACTGTTTCTGTATTCCTTATCCTGTTCCACTGATCTATGTGTTTATCTCTTCACCAATACCATAAAATCTTGCTTACTATATATAATCAGTCTTAAAATTTAGTAGGATAAGTTCCCTCATTTAATTCTTCTTTTTTAAAATTGTTATGCTCATTTCTTTTCCTTTTCATATAAATTTTAGATTAATATTATCTATATAAAAAATCTTGCTGGAGTTTTTACTATGTTGAGTCTTCTACTATATGAACATATCTCTGTTTATTTAGATCTATTTTACTTCCTTTCATCAGCATTTTATAATTTTAGTTACTCAAGTCATGTACCTGTTATATTTATTTACACTTAAGTATTTCTTTTTAAGCAATTTTAAATTGTATTATATTTTTAAATTAAATTTCCAAATACTCATTGCTAGTATATAGACATATAATTAATTTTTTAGGTCAATCTTGTATTCTGCAACTTTTATTAATTCAACTTTGTTTGTTCTAAGTTGTTTTGCAGATACCTTAGGATTTTTCTATGCAGACAATCATAGCTTCTATAATTAGCGACACTTTTATTTTTCCTTTCTGATCTGTAGACTTTTTCTTTTCTTTTATTTTTTTGAATTATTGGAGAATTTCCTTTGCCTATTCCTTTATGTAAGGTCTGCTAATGACAAATTCTTAGTTTCCCCTCATCTTTGAATGCCTTGATTTTTCTCTCTTCATCCTAAGAGGACATTTTTTTCTAGGTATAGGATTCTGGGTTGAAAGTTCTTTTTCTTCAGCACTTGAAAAATGTTATGCTCCTTTCTTTTAAACTCTCTGATTTCTAATAAGAAATTAGCAGGCATTAGAATTGTGTGTGTGTGTGTGTTCCCTTATAGATAAGATTTAATTTTTCTCTAATACTTTCATAGTTTATTTTCTTTGTGTTTAGTTTTCAGAATTTTGACATCATGTGTCTTGGATTTCTTTGGGTTTATCCTTTTTGAAGTTTGCTCAGTTACTTGAAATTAGTATCAGATTAGATAATTTCTATCTTCAAATTTATGAATCATTTCATCTGTCCTCTCCATTCTACTATTGATCCAATCCACTGAGTTTTCACTTCAGTTATTGTATTTTTCAGTCCTAAAATTCCTATTTGATTCTCCTCTATATCTTCTATTTGTTTTCTGAGACTTACTTCTATATTTTCATCCGTTTCAAGTGTGTTTGTAATCTCTCACTGACACATCTTTATGATGGCAAGTTAAAAATCCTTGCTAGACATTCTAATATCTGTGTCTTTTCAGTGTTGTTGCCTAATGATTATTCTTTTTCATTCACATTGAGATTTTCCTGGTTCTTGGTATGACAAGCTATTTTAAATTGAAGCCTAGACATTTGGATATTATATTATGAGCCTGAGTCACATTTAAATATGTTTTAGCAGACTCCCTCTAATACCTTGTGCTAGGGGAAGGACACCTCATTCCACACTGCTATGTGGAATCCTGTATACCCACTTGTCTTTTATTAACAGTTTTTTATAGGAAGTTTGAGATCCTCACTATTGCTGCATGGGGTGGGAGTTCAGGCTATCCCCCAGGCTTCTGCTGATCACCCTGGATGGAAGGAGCAGGTGTGCCTACTACTCTTCCTCATGTGGCTTTTACTGATGCCAAGAAAGAGTATGAGTGGGGGAAAATCTGAAATCTACTAGGCCTCTGGGTGGTTGTGAAAATCCGGAACTCCACTAGACCTCTTTGACACCACCTCAGTAGGGAATGGTAGAGTGCCTCATTACCATCAGGCTGAAGTTGTTGTCTAGACTCTCTTTGTGGTCTTCACTGCACTTGGCCTTCTGGCATAACCTTAGTGGAGGAATGGGGAGGGGGAGAGTTGGAATGCCTAGCTATAGACTGGTGAGGGTGGAAGACTAGGTTCCCCACTTAGCCTTTGCTTGCAGAGTTCAGAATGGTGCTACAGTTCCTCTCCCCTCTACCCCCACCCTGTGGAGTTTAGAGAAGAATGGTTGTTGTTTATAAATTTTATGTATGGCTGTTCCTTTCTTGGTCATTTGGCTAGGGAGATTAGGCTTTTCGTGGAATTTTTCTGTTTGTTGGCATTACTTGTTGGCTTCTCCAGCACTCAGTCTGGGATACGTGCAGAAAAGAGAAAGCCCATAAAACTCACTGTAGTGTTGTTCTTCGAGTCTCAAGTTTTCTAGCTAGTCTGCCTTTCATCCACCATTCAGTGTGTTCTCATATTTATTTTATCTTATGTGCAGGGTTTTATCTTACTTAGCACGAAGAAAAGGAAAATATACATCTACTCTATCTTTCTGGAGGAAGAAGTCATTTTCTCAAGTCTTAATTTGGTTTATTCCACTCTCTTCACTACAATGGTGTCAAGAGAAATGATAATGATTATTCTGCTTGAAGGCAGGTGTGTGTGTGTGTGTGTGTGTGTGTGTGTGTGTGTGTGTGTGTTAGTCTGTACGTAAGGCAATTTCTTTTGTTACTCAAGGGCAAGAACGCTTCATCTTACTCTTTCTCCACAAGAACACCATTAGAACCAATAAGCAAATACAGCAAAGTTTCTGGATACAAAATCAATATTCAAAAATCCATAGCATTCCTTTCCTGTAATAATCAAGTGTCAAAAAAAGAAGTAGAAAAAATAATTCCTTTTGCAATTGCACCAAAAAGAATACCTAGGAAAAAATGTTTTTTTCCCTCTTTAATTCTCCTACCTGTCACTGCCACTTCTACCCCTACCTATGGATGTTGCCATTTCTTTTTCTCTCTCTTTTTTTTTTAAGAACTGGTTCTCTGAAGGCAGGGTATCTCCTCTCACACGCTCGCAGTGTGCACCCATAGTCTGGTGCACGTTGGGGGCCTGGTGCACCCTGGGTATGGTCCGTGGCTCCACCTGGGGTGTAAACCCAGGACCTTTTGAGTGTAAAGCAGGAGTCCTAACCACTACATTATGGAGCCACCCCACCTAGGAATAAATTTAATGAAACATGTGAAGGACCTGTATGAAAACTATAAGACCTTATTAAAAGAAATTAAAGAAGAGACAAAGAAATGGAAAGATATTCTGTGTTCTTGGATTGGAAGAATCAACATAGTTTAAATGACCTTATTACCTAAAGCATTATACAGATTTAATGTAATCCCCATCAAAATCCCATCGGCATTTCTTAAAGAAATAGAACAAAAAACCATCAGATTTGTAATGAAAGCATGAAAGACCCCGAATTGCCAAAGCCATCCTGAGAGAAAGAATGAGGCTGGAGGCATCACTCTGCCTAACTTCAAATTATACTACAAAATGACAGTAATAAAAACGGCATGGTATTGGCAGGAAAACAGACACACAGAGCAGTGGAACAGAATTGAGAGTCTAGAAATAAATCCATGTTTATATGGGCAAATAATTTTCGACAAAAAAAAAAGCCAAAACATACAGTGGAGAAAGGAAAGCTTCTTCAACAAAAAGTACTGGGAGAACTGGAAAGCCACCTGCAGAAGAATGAAACTAGACTGTTATCTATCACCACACACCAAAATTAACTCAAAATGGATTAAGGACAATGAATATAAGACCTGAAACAATAAAGTGCATGGAAGAAAACATAGAACTAAACTTATGGACCTTTGACTTAAAGAGGATTTTATGAATTTGACCTCAAAAGCAAGGGGAGTAAAACCAAAATAAAATGATTGAGAATACATTTAACTAAAAAGCCTCTACTCAGCAAAAGAAACTGTCAACAAGGTAAAAAGACAACCATCTGAATGGGAAAATATATTTGCAAGCAATGCCTCTGATAAGGGCCTAATATCCAAAATGTACGAAGAATTTATACAACTCAAAAACAACCACAAAACCAATGATCCATCAAAAAATGGGCAGAGGACCTAAACAGACACTTCTTTCTAGAGGACATTCAAATGGCCAACAAACATATGAAAAGATGCTCAACATCTCTGGCTATTAGAGAAATGCAAATCAAAACCACAATGAGATACCATCTCACACCTGTTAGGATAGCTGTTATCAACAGGACAAGTAATAACAATTGTTGGAGAGGATGCAGAGAAAAAGGACCCCTCATACTGTGCTGCTGGGACTGCAAATTGGTACAGCCACTATGGAAAACAGTATGGAGGTTCCTCAAAAAAATTAAGAATTGATCTACCATATAATCCAGTAATCCCTCTACTGGGTATTTTCTCCAAAGACTTGAAAATCCATATCTGAAAAAAATATTGCACATGGATGTTTATAGCAGCATTATTCACAGTAGTCAGAACATGTAAGCAACTGAAGTGTCTTATGATAGATGATTGGATAAAGAAGCTGTGGTACGTACAATGGAATATTACCCAGCTATAAGAAGAGATGAAATACTACCATTTGCAACAACATGGATAAAGCTTGAGATAATCATGCTAAGTGAAATAAGCCAGACAGAAAAAGTTGAAAACCACGTGGTATCACTTATATGTGGATAGAAACCTAAAAGCAACAAACGAATAAGGTAAACAGACTCATGGACATGGACAATAGGCTAGTGGTTATCAGAGGAGAGGTGGGGAGTGGGGAGGAGGGAGGTAGATGGGGTAAAAGAGGTCAAATATGTGGTGACAAAGAAATCTAACTATGGGAGGGGAACACACGATGCAGTATATATATGCCTTACTGTTAAATTGTATACCTAAAACTTACTGGATTTTATTAATCAATGTCACCAAAAAATAAAATAAATTTAAAAATTTTAAAAATACACCACATTAATGGAATGAAGGGGGAAAAAACCCCCACATAATCATCTCAATTGGCCTTATGCTAGGTGAAATAAGTCAGGTACAAAAGACCACATATTGTATGCTTTCCATTTATATGAAATATCCATAATAGGAAAATTCATAGAGATGGAAAGCAGATTAACAGTTGTCAGTGCCTGGGTCGAAGGATGAATAGGGAATGACTGCTTAACAGGTATGGGGTTTCCTCTCAGAGTAATGAAAATGAAATAGTTACTGGTGATAGTTGCATAGCATTACAAATAGTCTAAATACCACAAAATTGTATACTTAAAAGTAGTTAAAATGGTAAATTTTATCTTACATGTATTTTATCGCAATAAAAAATCATGTTACTAACCTGAACAGAAATTCTTCAAATTATACATCTATTTCTAGTACATGTTGAAATGAACACAAAAGCATTAAAACACAAAAGCTAATTAGTATGCTCTCTGAAATTATCACACAGACCCCCACTGGTTTAAAGGTTAAACAAGATATCATTGAATAGAGACTCTGGTTCATGTCTCAGCTCTATCACTTATTATCTATGTGATCTTGACATCTTTAAATCGAAGATTCATTATTACACAATGAGTATAATATGAGTAACTGCCTCACAGTTTCTTTTGAATATTAAATGTAACAATTTACATAATACTTTTAGAAGCCAGGCTGGCATTTAATAAGCATTCATGAAGTGATAGCTGCTTTTATATAATAATAGTAATAATAATAATAATAATTTTAATTAATAATTTAAATTATTATTATTATTATTATTATTATTATTTTTCAATTATCAGTGACAATCCACTCTGTCTGTGGACCAAAGGAGGGAGGAGGAGGGTTGATCAAGGGCCCATATCATGCATTTTCTAAAACTTTTGTCCCTTCAAAATTTTGTTATCCACAGCCATGCTACCCTGAACAAGCCTGATCCCTTCTGATCTTGGGAGCTAAGCAGGGTTGAGCCTGGTTAATACCTGGATGGGAGACCACTTAGTAAGACCAGGTGCTATAGGCATAAAAAATAAATAAAAAATAAAAAAAAATAAGGGATTGTAAACTGATAAGTTCCTTGCAATCTGTGAGGTCAACCAAGGGTTGCTTTGCCTAAAAAATAAAAAATTTAAAAAATAATAAAATTTTGACCACTAGAGCACTGAGGAAAAATTTTCAGATCAATTGTGATTAATATATATATATATATTTTTAACCTGCTGATATCAGGGATTATTTGAATCTAGAATGAGTTTCAATAATATAGAAATTCCCACATTAGGTCCCAAGCCCTGTGGACAGGAGGATATCAAGGATCTGCAGACCTCCTGGCTTCCCCAGAGGAGTGGTAATCTGCTCATTTTAAATCCAGTTGGACTGAGAAGGCTTGACTTAGAAGCCCGGCAGTGCAGATAGTGAGACCAGAAGCTTACAGAGGAAGGCCTTGTTTTCTAGACAGTGAGCATAGATCCCACAGCATCCCCACAATACTTCTCTTAAGATAGCTGAGACACCTCATAACTGGCTCACTCAACTGAGTGGTCCCTACTTTTCCTCCGTGCTGAGAAGGCAGCTAAAAGCAATGTCTCTCTCCAGACAAATTGTCCATTCTCTCCCTATGTCAGTGAGTTTGGTAGAAAATATATTCAGAGATTGGATCATCTCCCTTCCTGCAAAATTCTTTTCCCATTTTCCTCCTCTTCTTTGGGCTTTAACATGAGGAAAACTTCCTTAAGTTGATGCTAACAAAAATAAAAATGCCTAAATTAACAGAAACAGTTATTGTGTGTGTGTGTGTGAATGTACACACACACACATACATGCGTACACACATGCACACACACCCAATTCATAAGCCAATGCTCAAATAGAAGAGTAAGAAAACTTGATATCATTAAAACTAAGTCTATTGAGATAGTGTTGATTAAAGCTTTTCAAAAACTTTAGACATAAAAGCAGAGAAGTAGAGAAATCTTTACCTCATGGTTGCAATGAATTAGGCAGCAGTTCTGCAGTATTTTGGTTTGCTGGATGGGCTCCTCTGAGATCTGGCCAGCCTGTCGTGTGGGTTTTTAGTCAATTCTAAGCACCAGGACAAGGCTGTATAAGGGAGATAAACAGCACCTTATAACGTAACCTGTGGGTGTGTAACAGAACCTTATAAAGTAACCTGTGGGTGTGTAAGAACAAATTGGAAACCCGGGTGAAAACTGAAAGTAGAAAGTGAAACTGAAGTTTTCAGTGCTCCTGCTGGAGGAAAATGAAACTTAAACAAGTGATTCCTTTCTATGTTTTGTTTTGAAAACCGATCAAGGAGAAGCTTGTGAAAAGCAGTTTTAGTGATGGGCCAATTCCTCTCTCAGAGTCTGCCTGGTCTTGTACAAACCTGAAGCTAGCTAAATGTCAGTTATGTAGAGTCCACTGAACCTGGAGTCAGGGACACCTGTGAAAATTGACTGTATGCATTTGCCAAGGTCATGCCCTATATCTGTGCTTATGTTCGCTCATCTGGAAACTAAAATTGCTTGTTTTGTGATATAAAAGCCTGCAAATCTCTAAACTGGAATCTTAATCCAACTTTGTTCCTACTTTCTGAGAGCGCCAAACTTACTAATTATTCTGTGCCTTTCTAGACCCTTCTGGAGAATGGTCGATGACAATAAGAGGCCTAGAACTTCTTTATACATAGGAGCAGAGAAAATATATGTGCTACCCTCTTGAGATTTCAAACAAAATATGTTAGGCCTAAATAACAATATATTCTTATTTTTAATACTCTCTATTATAGTTATCTAAAGTATTCTTATTCACCAGACATGATTGTTATACCTATGTAAGAGCACTGTCCAGTCTTCTCAGTGTCCACAGCACCCAGGCTTGGCCTATCCCAACCTGGCTTTTGTCATCTTTTGTACTCTTGGTGTTTGTGGGGGGAGGTGGAGAAACACAAGTGCTGAGAGGTGTGGGGGGAGGGGGTCTTGGATAGAGGTTAGTCTCCTATTACCGGTGTCTGCTGAGCTCCTGTTACTTCCTATTTTTCACTAGAAATTGCCCCACTCCCCCTGATACCTGTAGTAAAGTGGTAATTCCCCAGCAGCTTTTGCAAAGCAAATTTATCCCTATCATAGTTAAATTAATCACAGGGAAGTGCTTATTGAGAGTAGACAATTAGACTTGCTTCATTGGAAAGCCAATACTGGTAAGTGTTGGACCTTGTAACATAAATATTTGGATAACATTGTCAGTCATGTTTTTCCATGTGGCCTGAAAATAATGCAAACAAAGGAAGCTTAGTCACAGAGAAGAATATCAAGTAGTTGAGCTGACAGAAATAGAGAATTTGACATAAAAGATGGCAGTTGCAAGAATATTTTCTTGTTATAAACACTTAATCGGACACACTGCTAGATCTAAAAATTTTCCACTCATTCCCTCCTGCCCAGATCATTTCCCATATCAGCCCTCATCAATTCTATAAGCTTCCACTGAGACATTGTTACTAAATGCAAGGGATTCATCTCTTGGTGAGTGTAACCCAGTGAATCTCATCCAAGACAGTAGATGAGCAAAGAAAGGTTATTACTTGCAACGAATAAAGAGAGTACTAGGGATATCTCCCAAAGTGATGTTTCCCCAAATAGGCAAAAGGAGTCACCATTACTGGAACTAGTTATGCATATTCATCAAAAAGGACAGATCATTAGATGTAGGGGCTAGGTCATTGTAGCACAGGCACAGTAGGGAATCCTGCTTTATCATACATCCCCCGTGTAGAAAATGGATCAACTCTGCCTGGGGAGGAGAATTTAGTATTTTAATGAAGAAGGGTCAGTCTTTTTTTTTTTTTTTAGGCATCCTTATCTGGTTTCAACAGTCATTCGGGAACGTCCTTGTTCTACAAGACAGATCAGCAAAAACTGTTAAGTTTCACAATTCAGCAACTCTTTTAATCCCATTCTGTTTACAACATCCTGAACTAGTCAGGAAGTTCTGCACAAATAAAAATTTCTGAATAAATAAGCCAGGTTTATCCATGTAGTCTAATAAATGTTCAGGCTATAAGCAAGTGTTTAAATAAATGAACTAGAAAACCTCTCTTTTTGGAGAACAAGGTGTCTTTGGAATTCTTGAAGGAAAAATTGGAAATGTAATTTTCCAACGCATTAGATAGAATGCAGAGGGAGGCAGACAAATGTTTGTCTTATTATTGCTGTGAATTGGGCAGTGGTCTTGGTTCTACAGGGCTCTGACTTTGGCTGAGTAGGTATTCAGAATTTTGTCCAATGCTTCTTTGGGGTAAACAGGCCCATGAGTGACACAAGACAGAGCATCATTAAAGAGAGAGAGAGAAAGGCAGCAAAATACGTGTGTGTGTCTCTGTGTGTGTGTGTGTGTGTGTGTGTGTGTGTGTGTGTGTGTGTTTACTGGAGACAATGAAACTTTTAGAAGATGAAATTTCAGCACTGAGCTATGAGTCCATTCTCAGGAGTCTAAGACCAGCTCCCTGAATGACTGACCAGCCATAATAAGCCATTTCACCTCTGTGAGCCTCACTTTCCTCAGCTGATAAACAAGTGATTCGGAATAGATTATCAACCCCTACTGCATACTAGAATCATCTAGGGAGGTTTTAAGAATAGTGATAACTAGGTCCCATCCTAGACCAATTGAATTCATTTCTAGGAATGGGCCCCCAACCTCAATAGTAAAAAGAAATCCTCAAGTGATTTTGATAAACACATGGGCTGGAAACAGAGCCTTGATGATCCCTAATGTCTATCATGTGACTGAAATTCTCTGAAAGAATGATATGGGGCTCGGTCTCAACATACTTCCTTTTGAGTAAGGTTCAGATTCAGTATCTTCATGACTCTGCCTTATTTCCCCACCTGCACAGTAAGCAATTAACTCCTCAGTCTCTTCTTGATCCACAGAATGGATGGAAAAAGAATAGAGAGTTTCGATCACCATGTAAAAAGTATGCACTTAGCTTTTGAGATTATTCCTAAATACTTCCAATCACACAATTCAAAGACACCAGAAGTCCTTTGTTATGAATGGTCTGATGATTTTCAAATCTCTCATGGATTTTCAGGGATCCATTCAGCCCACCTTGACCCACAGTGCGGCTTACTATAACATATTCAAGTACTAACTGAATTTTTATCATTTCCTCTTCTACATTTCAGGCTTGTTTTGAAGTAGTTATAGACTCATAGGAAGTTGCAGGAAGAGTCTTTCAGCTACTTACCTAAGAGCAACATCTTATATAACTATTGTACAATATCAAAACCAGGAAAATGACATTGATATTGTGTATATATTTTAAAGATTAAATGTATCATGAGTTAATCTTACATATTTAAGTTTACAAGATTTTTACTTATCCCAGTTGATCTCACATCTGTGTATCTTTTCTCTCAACTGAATATCTCTTTTCTAAGCGATACCAACGTTCATATGATCTATTCCACAACACAGTCTCAGAATAACAAAGTCAGCAAAAGAGCCTCAAAATGATTGCTAAATAGTTTAAGATTTTTTCTGTTTGCTGTTCTTTTTGTCCATAAGATATATCTATCTAGAGATAAAGTCAATTTATGGTGTATTAAAAATCACTGGGAATACTTCATATCTATAGTGTATCAAAAATCACTGGGAATACTTCATATCTGTACTCTATCTCACATATACATTTCAGTTTATTTGCCTCAGTTTGATTTAATTTTTAGATATTGTTTTTGACCTTTACATCCTAACATTTTACTATGAACATGGTCGAATAGAGAAATATTGAGAGAATTTTACGATGAACACTAATATACTCACCACCTAGATTCTACAGTAACATTTTTCTAATTTGCTTTATTACACACCTATTCATCCACAATTTTTCTATTTGTCCTTCAATTTACATTTTTGTTGCATAAGATGGCAATCAGTATAACTAACTGATAAAACATTTCAGCATGCCTATTGTTATGACTTTAATTACACCTTTTTTACAAGGAAAAAACAATATTCCTGCTCTAGTTGTTTTCTACTGGATAAATCCAATAAATCTGAGTGTTGGAGTCAGGGTATTTTGCTATTATAAATATGTGGGTGAGGGAAAGTTTCACTGAGAAAGTGGCAATTCAGCAAAGTGAAGAAATGAGCACTGTGAATATGGGGCTAGAAAAGAGCATCAGGCAGGGAAACAGCGAAATTAAAAGCCTGGAGGTGGAAACATAGTTGACTTGTGCAGATGATGTAGGTGGAGTGAGGAAAGCAGGGGAAGTTATAAGACCTGAGGTCAGAGGTAACATGGAGGTGGTGGGCCTGTAGGCTATTGTAGTCACAATACAATGTTTGTATATTATAGTCATAGTCACATTGTTTATCTTAAGTGGGAAGCCACATTTTAGAAAAGGTACTGAATGATTTATTTTGGATAGGAAAATAAACCCAGAATTTCCTTCTTACCAAGGATATAGAAAAGTTTAACAAAGCTCCAATGTTTGAAAAAATTTCCAGAGCCTTGATCATGTTTTTCCTTCCTTGTTCATACTTCTTTTCTTTCTTTTCTTTCAGCTGTATCTGGGCCAAGAGATAGTCTCTTATTAAGGTTTAATAGATAACAAGCAATCAATTGTAAAAATCAATCAAAAAAACAAAAAAACCCTCCTGGTTATTTACATATACTGTTTACATATACTGTTTATTTACATATACATTCAGACAGACAAAAGCCATCTATAAAAATTTTAAAGAAGTAGACATTTTCAGGATTGAGAAAAACAAAGACTTGACTGTTGAGTGTTGAATGTGCTGAAATTACCAGATGGAATTCGAATATCAGTCTTTTTTTTTGTTATAGACTGTTGTATTGGGTGGATTCATGGGCAAATCATTTGAATTTAAATTTCTTTTTCTACCAACATGTAAAACACAGCAACTAGAGAAAAAGGGAAATGGAAACTGAAACATGGCAACTGATCTAAAACCTCCTTGGGATACTGGAAGTTAAGTAATAACTTAATGACTCATCCAAGAGATGGATGTAAGAATTTCTCAGCCTTGATACCATTGACATTTAGGCTGGATAATTCTGTTTCGTGGGAATTGTCCTGTGCATTGTAAGATGTATACTCAACATCCTTGCACACACTCACTAGATGTCAGCAGCACTCTGTAATTGTGACAACCAAAACTGTCTTCAGTTGTGCCAAATGCAACTTTTTTTTGCCCTGAGGGTCAAAATCCTCCTCTTCCCTCTTACTCTCCACCCACTTCCGTTGAAAATCATGGTTACAATCATGTATTACATGGTTACAATCATGGCTACTCTCATGTATATGCCTAATTTTTTTTTTTTTAAATTGGCCCTACAGCACAGTCTGCTAGAGATAAGATGTGGATTTCAGGAAGGAGAGCAGAAGTTGCATACAGATGTAGAGAAGTTGGGGATGTCAAGACAATGCTAAGTCAATGCTAGCTTTCAAGGTTTTTAAATATAGGATAACAGTCTTTCTTGGGGGTCAATATTGCCTATTGCAACACTTTGTAATCTGACACAGTGAGGTCTTCTAACACATCATTTAGCACACAGGAGCAATACGAAGACATGGATGGCTCCTTTTCTAAGATAGCCTCTTGAAGTGCTTTGCCAGTGAAATGGAGAAGTGCTATTTGGAGAATAACATACCTTTCAAGATTTTGCTTATTTTTGATAATGCTGCCGGACATCTTCCTTTTATGGGTGATCTTCATCCCAATATTAAAGTGGTGTTTCTCTCCAAACACCACCTCTTTGAGTCAATGAATGAAGGAATTACAGCAGCTTTTAAGGCTCCCTACTGCTCAGGCTATTGCTGCAACTGAAGAAGACACTGATACAATTCTGAGAGAATTACACGTGTGAATACATCAAGAGCTTTGCTTGGGCTTGGGATAACATCGCCAAGGAGTATATGAATGGCATCTAGAAGAAGATACTTAAGACGATTGTCCATGACTTCAAAGGATTTGCTAAAGATGAGGAACTTGCAGAAAATCAACAAGGCTGTGGCTAAAATGGCAAACAACTTTAACCTGGACCTGAATAAGGAGGATGTTGAGGTGCTCCTAGAGGTGGTTCCTGTGCAATCAACTAATGAGAAGTTGTTGGAATTGGATAAGAACGTGTAGCAGAAGATGAGGCAAGAGAAAGGAAACTGCAGCAGAAGAAGAACCCCCAAGAAAATTTACAGTGAAAGGTTTTTTTAATTTATTTATTTTAATTAGTTTGAAGTATATAGTACATTGGTTAGACATCTATATAGTTCATAAAACAATCTCCCCAATTGCTCCCTCCTTCCCTGACCCTCCACTTAGCCAGCGTATTAATGCTAACTGCATTCCCTATGCTGTGGTCCTCATCCTTGTGACCATCTATCAGCTACTAATTTGTACTTCTTTAACCCTTTCCCCCATTCTCTCATTCTCCCCGAAATCCCTTTCCCTCTGTCCGTCACCAAATTATCCACTATATTGGTGAGTCTGTTTTTGATTAGTTCTTTTTATTCCTTGGATTCCACAAATAAGAGAAATCATATAGTGTTTATCTTTCTCTGTCTGAATTAAATACCTTCTAAGTCCATCAAGGCAATATCATTTTTCATCTCCTTCCTTTTCATATGTAGAGGTCTTGTTTTCTTATCCTTTCAGCCACACTATCTTTTGGTTGGAGCACTTAATTCCTTTCCATTTAAGGTACTTATTGATAGGAATGTAGTTGTTACCATTCTTTATTCCTGTTTTTGGTACATGTTTTTTCTTCTTAAAGAAGTCTCTCCAAAATTTCCTGTAATACTGAGTTGGTGGTGATAAATTCCTTTAGCTTATTTTTGTCTGGGTAGCTCTTTATCTGTCCTTCAACTCTAAATGATAGCTGGATAAATTATTTCTGATTGTAGAGCTTGGATATTCATCCCGTCAAATATTTTTTGCCAGGCCCTTTGTCCTGCATAATTTCTTTTGAGAAATCAGCTGTCAGTCTTATGGGTGTTCTCTTAAAAGTAACTGTTTTTCTCTTTTTTCTTTTAATATTATTTCTTTGTATTTAATCTTTGGCATTTTAATTACCATCTGTTTTGGTGTGAGCCTCTTTAGATCTCCGATTTTTGGAATTCTCTGAGCTTCCTGGGTTTGCATGTCCATTTCCTTCACCAGGTTAGGAAAGTTTTCCATCATTATTTCTTCAAATAGCTGTTTAACACCTTGATTTTATTCAGGTATGTTGATCAGACAGATATTTGGACCCTTAATAGTGTCCCATAGTCTCTTTAAATTATATTTAATGTCTTGGCATCATAATCTCTTGCTGTTCTGACTGATGTCTTTGGCTTTCTCATCCTCTAAATAAAGCATTTGATTCTCTTCTTTATTCACTTTGTTTATTTCATTTAATATACTTTTCATCTCAGATAATGTGTTCTTCATTTCAGACTGGTTCCCATTTATAATTTCTATTTCCATTTTTATGTTTTTTATCTCTTTGTTGAAATTCTCTGCACTTACCAAAAGTTCATTGAGCATCTTTATAACCAGTGTTTTGAACTCTACATCTGTTAGATTTCTTGACTTCATTATTCCTGGATCTCTGTTCTGTTCTCTCATATGGCTTTTTTCTTTGTCTTCCCATTTTGGCTGCTTTTCTGTGTCTGTTTCTATATATTAAGCAAAGCTCCTAAATCTTCCAGTCTTATTAGTGTGGATTTGTAAAGTAGGTGCCCAGTGGCACAGTCCTGAGAGGGGTTCAGCTGCATGCCAAGTTTAGTCCCCATCTGTGCCCCTTGGGGGCCACCTGTTAAGATTCAGCAAGCAATTCACGGATGCTGTGCTTATATTTGCCTCAAGAGGCCATGCCAAAAACTGAGGCTAGCTGCCACCAATGTGAATCTTGGTGCTGCTCAGCAAGGAGCACCTGACTGGCTGAAGATATACCTGGATATGGCTTGGATGGGGCCACAAGTTGGGGGAGGTAGGGCTTCAGGAAATCCTCTGGGCGGAGAGACCTCTGTTATCCAGTTTGATGACATATCGGCTGTGGTGGCCCTGTGTCTGGTGCACTGGTATAGGGAGGTCTCAACAGGGAACTATGGATACTACTGGCACTTCTGTACGAGCAGGCCTTGCCTCAGCCTACACTTCAACAATGCCTCCCTGTAAGTCCCTGGCGCCCCCTGTGCGCAGCCCAATCAACCCTGGTGCTTAGAGCGAGCAGGTCTGTCACTGTGAAAATCTGCTCATGGACATGCCCCCTTTAAGAGCTTCTGCCGCTGCCTCAGCCTCTGTCTCACCCAGTTGCTTGAGACTGGGCAGCCCCATGTCCTCGCCTTATCCTACCTTCTGCCATTGCAGGGTGATTTTCTGGACTTCTTCCTAGTTGTATGGCTTGTTACTCCCAGGCAATTTTTCCTTGCTGCTGCTCCTTGTTTCTGTCGCAACTTTGATTTGGTCATCAGAGGAATGAACAGAGCCTCTATCATCTATGTCATTTTTCCCCGCTTCACAGTGAAAGGTTTAGCAGAAGATTTTGCAGACCTCAATGAGCTCCTAAAAGAGTGTGAAAACATGGACCCAAACACTGATATGTTTCATTAATAGAGAGTAATGTTCATGTTGCAATATCAGCTTACAAGCAAATCTGTGATGAAAAAGAGAAACAAACCAAGCAACCCATCATGAACATATTTCTGAAAAGAGTGACACCTCCTCAAGAAGAAACTCAAGAAGGTCCTTTCAAAGGTATTCCAGTAGAAGTTATTGTTATCATAGATCACAGATACAGGTGTGTATTGCCCCTAAAGACCTTGCAGTGGGACAAGATGGGGAGGTGGAAGACAGTGATGCTGATGATCATGACCTTGTATAGACCTAAGCCAATGTGTGTGTTTATGTCCTAGTTTTTAAGAAAAAGTTTAAAAAGTAAAAAATAAAATTCTTTTAAATTTAAAAACAGAAGAAGCTTATAGAATAAGGATATAAAGAAATAAAATATTTTTATATAGCTATGTAATGTTTGTGTTTTAAGCAAAGTGTTCTTATAAGCATAAAAAAGGTTTAAAAAATTTAAGTTTACACAGTAAATAAAAGTTGGAATAAACTAAATTATTTATTAAATTTTAAATTATTATTGAAAAAATATTTTTAAGTAATGTAGCCAAAAGTGTACAGGGTTTATAAAGTCTACAGTAGTGCACAGTGATGTCCTAGACCTTCACTTTCACTCACCACTCACACTCACTGACTCACTCAGAGCAATCTCTAGTCCTGCAAGCTTCATTCACACTGAGTGCCCTATGCAGGCATATGGGTTTTTATCTTTTTTCTGTATTTTTACTGTATTACTTTTCTATATTTAGATGTGTTTAGACTCACAAATATTTACCATTATGTTACAATTGATATAGTACTCAGTACAGTAACGTGCTGTACAGTTTTGTAGCCTAGGAGCAATAGGCAATATCACATAGCCAGGTGTATAGTACACTACCCATCTAGATTTGTGTAAGTGCACTATGATGTATGCACAATGATGAAATCATCCAGCAATGCATTTCTCAGAATGTATCTCATTGTTAAGCAATGCATGACTAAGTTTATTAATCTGTCTCTCTCACTAGATTATAAATTATGTGAGCTTTGGAGAAAATTCTGCTTTGTTCATCGAAGGATATCATAATATGCCACTCCAAAGTATGCCATGTTGGAATAAGGTTTACTTTAAGCTGAAGGCAATTGAGAAGAAGCAGATATAGGCATCCCTTGGTTTTTAAAAAAATGTACATTAATACCTGTTTTTGCTAATCAAAAGTTCCCAAGATGGTTTTTGCTTTTATGAAAAAAGGCAAAAGGAATAAATAGAGTTCATTATTTATTTGTAGGGAGCCTTTATAGAAGCCGTGCACTACCTCAGCAGCGAGAGCGGCACTGCCAAGCTCCTTCCCTGTGAATTACACTCAGCATCTCGGCATGAAACTGCCATGGCTTTGAGCTGTGTCTGTGAGCACCTGTGTTCTATCTCTAGTCTATCAGCAAAATGTCTCCTAAGGTAATTATTTCTTCACTTTAGGCCATCATAGGAATGCTTTACTTTTGGATAATGGGGAAAACCTATAGAAGGAAAGCTCCCTGCAATCCCCCCATCTGTCTAAAAGCAGGATGTAATTTCCTAAAGGTGTTCCTTCTCCTTCTATACCAGGATAGAAGGTAATCACCTGAGAGAATGCCAGTCCCTTATCAGCCCAGAGTCACTATTAGAGGAATCTATGTAATAAATTTTGGTAACTAGCAGTTATCTTCCATTAGCTTTCCCCATAATTTACCTTTCTACAATTTACCATCTTAGAAACTCAAAGTTCTTTCCCTTTGTCTTATCAATTCTCTAAAAATGTATCATATAAGCCCAAATTCTAACCACTCCTTCGAGGTACTCATCACTGAGTACTCCCATGTCTATGTGAGATGTACATGTTAATGAACTTTTGTCTGTTTTTCTCTGGTTAATCTGTCTTTTGTTAGTACAATTTATGGGGCTCCAGTCAATAAACCTAAGATGGGTAGAGGAAAAGAAATTTCTTTATATCACCATACTATTTTTGATATCTAACACTGAAAACTATTTGTTGACTAAATGAATGAAATGGACATTTTATTTTATGTAAATGTAGTATTTTATTTGCTACAAATCTACTTAACAAACTGTTCATTCTACTATATAACGTTCACAGAGAAATGGTTTCTCTCTTCCTCTCCCTCACACGCTGAGATATATCCATTCTGCTTCACTATTTTCTGAATATGACTAATATGTTATCAGATTTGAGTAATGGTTCAAAAATTACATCATCACAGTGAATTACATAATATGTTTCTGAAAGCAGTAAGCAAAAAGATCATTTGTACTTGTTAACCTAAAACCAAATGAACTGTGACAGTGGTCCCTAGTTCAGCACCGAGCAATCATGTCCCACAAAGCTCTCAAAGTCAGCAGCCAGCTTCAGGGCTCGCTCGTAATACTCCAGGGCTTCATTCATTTCTCCTTTCAATTTGTAGATGAACCCGAGGATGCTCAAGCTTTCTATGTCTGATGCATTTCTCCGAAGTTTCCTTAAAACCAATTTCTCCAAAGAACTGATACTTTTATCTCTTG
>PVKZ01007792.1:0-20154 GCA_004027375.1 Macroglossus sobrinus | reverse complement strand
AAAAGAAAAGAAAAGAAAAGAAAAGAAAAGAAAAGAAAAGAAAAGAAAAGAAAAGAAAAGAAAAGAAAAGAAAAGAAAAGAAAAGAAAAGAAAAGAAAAGAAAAGAAAAGAAAAGAAAAGAAAAGAAAAGAAAAGAAAAAGAAAAAGCGAACGAACGAACTAAAATCTCCAGGGCGGCTTACTGTGATGGCAAAGAATACTGATTCCCTCAGCACAAATCTAGGATCCATCTTGCTAGCTGTGGGCCCTTGGGCAAGTGACTATAAACCTCTCTGGGCCTCAATCTCTTTCCTTATAATATGACAATAAGAATAACACTGTCATACAGTTATATTACATATAAATAAGTTATGCCATGTAAGTTATGTACATAAACAATAGCCATTATTATGGATATGGCAAACTGCTAACATTTATTAAATATGGGAGTTGGCACAGAGGTGTTCATTATAATTTTCTTATGTTTGAAACCATTATAGTTAAAAAAAAAATAACCCCAACCAAAGGCATATACCTTTGGTTACATCCCCCTCACAAGAAAACTCACCCTTATGAAACCACCAAGGAAATACATAAGAGGAGGATGGGGTAAGTGTATATCCTAAGGCCAGCAGCACCAGATTCACCTAGGAATTTGTTATGAATGAAAATTATAAGGCCTCACCCCAGGCCCATGGAATTGAGAACTCTGAGGCCAGGCAGTCTATTTTGATATGCCCTCCAGGGGATTCTAATGCTAGATATTAGAATGCTGGAGGACCAAATGAAGAACCATATGACTTGAGACCCCAAAGTAACCCCTGCAGGCATCTTTGGTGGCATCACTGGGGAATCCACTCTTCATACTAACGCTATGAACTACTGACAGCAGGAGCTGAGAGAAGTAGTTTAGCAGTATACAAGAGTAGCTGCAATGTCACTTTTCCCAACCCTGTTTGGTAGGGTGGGTTAGGCTTGACTAAGGTGATAGGGACCTCTCTTGTGGATTTCTCTTAGTACAATTCCAGAATATTTCATTATTCACTCAAAGAAATCATAATATTTCAATTTCTCTCAGTGCTTCTGCACCTCCAACTCCCCAGCCCAAAAACCAGGGTACTCTACACAAATGCCAGCAATAACCCTTGAGCCTTAAATGTAGCATTCCCAGAGAGGGGATTTCCAAAAGTGGTTGTTAAAAAATTTGAAAGAACTATCAAAAAACTATAAAAGTATCTCTGTAAATTGTTAAATAGATAAAATAAAAATTATGGGTTTTGTTCTATAATGGTATATGTACCACAAATTTATCATCAGGATAGAAGTTAAAAATAAAGACAAATTTTGAGAATATTCTCCTGGAAAGGTTTTATGGTGTTAAAAGTAGCAGGGAATGATGGTTTAGAATGATTTAGTGCCTTTATCAGTAAATATGGAGAGATGCTCAATAAATATTTGTTGAATGTAAATAAAAAAAAATGGGCCATTCACAGTACACACCTTGGTCTCATCACACACACACACACACACAATTTAACAAGGTTCTATCAATCTATGCCTGGGCATGAGGTCATGTCCTTTCCTATGAAGGTGCACATTTTTAGATGTCATTCCTAGCCATTCCATAAGCTACAAAAATTTTAAGAAAGAGAGTACCAAAAAATTAGGCAAAGATAGAAGAGCCAGCCTCTAGAACGAGTGGAGGGGAGGAGGAGGGAGCATGAAAATAAAGCAGTACTCATTGAGCAATGATGAAACTCAACTTCTTTCTAATAAAATTAATGATAATGAACTTCCAGTCTAGAGAACTGGACTGCTTGTGACCAGTGAAAGGACTCCAGGGGTGAAATTTCAAATGTCAGCAAAGTTAACTATAAAGGGCCTTAAGTGGATCAATCAGGGTTGAACTACTAGATAGAAGAAGTAAGTGGCTAATGAAAGGGGTGTTCTTCTGACCTCTGATACAAAAGAGAGAAGATAATGAGATAAGTAAAGCTGGTGAGGATAATAAGATTATAATTATGGCCAAGTTCAAACCACTGAATGTATATTAGAGAACCCTCTAGATAACATGGAAAGGAAAATCTGCCCCCTGGAAGTTAATGCTGCCTCCAGTGTTTGAGAAGTTGCCAGCTACATCTCAGACAAAAGTGAAAATAAAACCATCACAACAGATGTTTCAAACACCTTAAGGTGGTGCTTATGGTTCAAAAAGCTAAAAAGGGAAGGCAGAAAGAAGTGAAACCTCATCACCAATAGAAACCTATTGTGCCCAGAATTCATACCATAATTATTTCAAACAATAACTATTGTGACCACCATGGGGGCACTAAGTGAGCTTCTGCTATGTATATGGTGGTAAGGTTGGCACTGTACAGCCTGGGATGTTTAAGAAACACACACACACACACACACACACACACACACACACACACACACACACACATACACACACACATGCTCTCATGAGTTACCCAGCTGGAAGATAAAATGCAGCAAATTTACAAGTTGATTCTTTTTGAATGTGGGAATTCAGGATCTTTTGATAAAGCAGCAAAAAAAACCACAAATGTATTAAAGGAAGCGCATTTGGTTAGGGACGAGCACACAGTCTCCCTTTGCATCTAAAGTATTCGGGTTTTTTTCTATAGAATGAGTTATATAATTGTTCACTTAATCTCTTGGGTAAAATAAACATATGGCAGCTTTACTACACCATTGATTCAAATTATTATTGTAATGACAGTTATCCAGGGAGTTGTCATTGAGTTTTTCAAGATGTCCTGCTGTCGTGTGCATTATTAAGGAACAATTAGAAAAGGAAGCCCAGCCCCTCCCTGCACGTCCTGAGCCAGAATCACTAATGTCACTGAACCTGACGCTTAGGACCCTGAACTTGGGCCTGGTTGTTCTTTACATTTGTAAATTATACGTTTGTTGAACATTCCTCTTATTTGTAAATTTACATTTGTAAATTACTCTTTTTTGAACAACTCCTCAAATTAATTTGAATTTGTCATCTGCATCTTGCCAGGACACTCACCAACACCCTTGGCCAGGGAATGGACTTAAAGAATCTCAGTAACTAAGGCACCTGGGCCCTATACCCATTGCTTGCTCCTGTGGAGGTATGAAGATTACTGAAAAGTAGAAAGCGCAAGGTGTTTTCTATGTTGTCAATGTATCTGTTATTTTTATTATCACTAGTATTATAAACATCATTAATTGATAGAACTTCTACTCATTCTCAAAATTTGGATATTGAATTGGAATCAGCCTCCATTTCCCACACAACTCAAATGCAAAAGGCCTCCAAGAATACAACCCCATGAATCCTTGAGGTTTATACATTGTGCCTCTCTTGGCTTCTTATATACAGCTTCCACAGTCCTTAACCTGGATTCTTTGTCTACAGGGGGGGAATAAAAACAATACTTTGAAAATCTTTGGTGATCTCCAGTTTCTTGGGCAAAGTGATGATGCTGGCAGAACTCCAGGGGACCTAGGACTGACCCAGCTACCCAAATAACACAGGTTAATATGCAAGCGGAGGTTTCTGATTACTGGCAAAACAGGGGATGTGGCTCTCCCATTTAAAGGAGGACTTTCAGGATCATTGTCAAGTCACGTAAAAGCCCAATGCCTCAGTCATAGGCCTCTGCCATTCTAGCTGATCACACACTCCTTTCTGCTCTCCTTTCTACCTAGAAAATATATTCTTTTGCAAGTGATTAAAGAAACTTACTAACCTGCTTCCAAGATTAGGAAGAGGTTATTCCTATTTAACTGTTTACAATACACCAGAAATTGCTGAGGGCACTGGGTACAAAATGCAGTCCTGGCTCCCCATTCTCTCTCCTTCTACTCTGAGACAATATGCCTGCTGTAAGAAATAGCATAACCCCATGATTCTGGGATTAAAAAGGCACATTCTGGATGACAAAAAAATACTTTTTCATGTAGCAGAGGTCATTTTTGTAAAATTAAAAGCAAGCATCAAGTGGGATTATTTTCCCTGAATAGGAGGAGACTTATAGGATAAAAATGAAAAGTGGAGAAAATTATAATTAATTTACTAAGCCAGTCATCTGATTTTTTCCAAGCTTGTTTCAATATTTGTGATTCTCACATGGGGTCTCACTCTCCAAGCTCAGTGTTTCCATCTCGTTGATCCTGCAACAGAGTCATCAATGTGACCTGTTGCCATGGAAACAATGATGTAGTCACATGTCCAGCACAGTGGCTTTTTAGTGACTTTAACAGTTAGATCTAGCTGAAAAATCTAATTCTGTCATTTAATAGCTGTGTGACTTTAGACACATTAGAGTACCTCTCTGAGCCTGTTTTCTCATCTAAAAATATTAGACAATAATAATAACTCAAAGATTTTTTATAAGAAGCAAATGAGATCATCTGGTAAAGTACTTTGGTATGTTTTCTGGCACTAATTGTGCTCAGTAAATGTTCGGTGCTTCTGTCGTTATCATTATATATTAGGAAGTTAGACCATATTGATTCATTCACCCATAATATTCATTATTTCACAAATTTTTGAATTTCACTATGTTGCAGATACTGATCTAGATGTTAAAGATAAAACAGTGACAAAGTTCTGCCCTCATGGAGCTTACATTGTATTGAAGGAGATAGACAATCAACAATAAACTATGTATATATAAACTACTTAGTAGTGAAAAATGCAATGAAGAAGCTTACAGCCGGATAAGAGGAGAAAGGGGGCAGGTTACAGGGGGAAGGTGAGCTATTTCAGACAGCATCCTCTCTGAGATGGAGACATTTGAAAAGAGATCAGAAAGGCATATGACAGGACAAGCCTTGTGGATGCGTGGGAAGAGCAAGGGCAGGAGATGACTGGTATAACAATAGGCTAGTGAGACAGGAGCACAAAGAGGCAGGGAGAGTACTCATGGGTCTTCACGTTAAGATGCAAGGACACCTGGATTTGTGAATGAGTTAGAAAAGGAGGTTGTCAGAGCTGTACCAGGAAATAATAGAGCATGGCAATGAAGAGAGAAAGCCTCAGAGTATAAGAGAATCTCAGTTCTGCCACTTACCAGCTCTCACTGCAGTCCCCCAACAAGTAGCATCAGCGTAATCTGGGCACTTATTAGAAGTGCAGAATCTCAGCCCCTACCCCAGCCCTACAAGATCAGAAACTGCATTTCAGCCAGATCCCTAGGTGATTTATAAATTCATTAAAGTCTGAGAAGCACTAGCCTAGGATTTGTTACCTAACAATTTCGGGTCTGAGAAATCTCATCTGCAAAATGGGCATCATAAAAGTAACCCCATCATAAGGTTATTGTGAATTTCAAATAAGCTTGTGACAATAAAATACTTATCCCAGTGCCTGAGACATTGTGATTGCTCAGTAAATCTTAGTTCTTGCATTTAATCCCTTCTGGGTTAAAGCAGAGGAGGGAGCTAGATCTGGAAGGTTTGAGTTAAAGAAGATGTAATCCCTGAATTCTTTATGAAGCATCATAAGAAAGAACCTAGGATGCTAAGGGAATGTCCACAAAGGACTACTGGAACTTCTCACTGTTGCTTGTTGAGTGCTTCAAGCCCCACTGGGAATCTGTAAAGGAGGAATGATTCCCTGTTCTTGAGACTGCTGGCTCCAGAAAGATTCACCCCCTTGGTTATATAATGAAGGCAATTTTCATATGTGAAGAGAGCAATAGAGCCCTATCAGCAGTGGCACCTAAAATAGGAGTCAGGTTTCTGAAAGTGGAAAAGGTTTGAGGGACCCACCCACACTCCTTGACTCAGTTCCCCTGTGATTTTCAGCTCTTACCAATGATTTTCCTCCATGGGAAACCAGCTGGCTCTGGAGAGGCTCAAAACTGGATATTGGCCTGGATACCACTATATTTCCAAGTGTAAGAGAGTGTTTATCTAGCCAAGGTGGCTGCTGTCAAATCTACCTCATTCCCAGCTGCATTATTATAAAACTCCAAACCACAATTATATAGAAAAGCAAAATCTGTTTATTAAATATGAGCTATTAACTTTCAAATAAGCACCACTGGCAACTATAATGGAGTGGTTAAGCAGTCATCCCTGCAGTCATCTCTGGTTTCCAACTCTGTTCAATCTTATTGCACCCTGTCTCCAGTTACCTCACTCCTTAAAGGTCACTTTCCTCATCTGAAACTAGGGGGTGACAAAAAGAACCACTTCACGGGGGGTATTATAAGAATTAAATCAAATAATACATATAAAGAAACTTCAAGTCCTGAAAGATACTGAACATTCTAAAAATGTTAGCAGTCACCATTGTTTTTATTGTCTGCATTTCCAGTTGCATTCTATGTTGACTCAAAGAGGAAATTCCTCAGATAGATGGGGTCCATTCATCAGCCAATGAGAGTATGAAGAGCAATATTCTCCCGCTAGTAGGGAGAGAAAATGATAAAATTGAACTTGGATGATCACAATGAGAATAGAGAAAAATAATTCAGGAGTTATTTTTGAAATAGGAGCAATGAAACTTTGTGACTTCTTATGTGCAGGGGATGAGAAGAGAGTCAAGGTTTCTAATCTACATTCTTACATGGATGGTGACAGCATTACATTCCATGAGGAATACAGAGAAAAGATTTATGAAAAAGGACAAAGAGTTTAAACTTTGGGAGAGTATATGCTCTGGAAGAGATATGTATAGTTCTGAGGTGGCTTCAATTGAGCTATTTTCTTTCCTGGGTCTCACCTTTCTCAGATGCAAAAAGAAAAACAAAACAGTATTGGTTCCTTCTAATCTCATAAATTCCAAGATTCCATGATGCTGTAGCTTAAATAACTGCTATTAGTTATCTGTTTGTCTGATAAATATTTATAGAGCACCTACTATGTATATTGGAGACACAACAAAAACCACCTATTAGTAACCATCACTTTGGATTACTATTGTTGGTTTGCCACTCTCTCCTCACTAGGGTATAAACTGTTGGGGGCAGAAATCATGTTCAGCTGATCTTGCTGACTGCAGCTCCTACTTTATTAGCTGGTACTCTGTATACACTCAGTAAATGCTGGAGAAATTAATGCATGCACATGAATTAATAAATCAACTCAATTCAATGGATACTTATTCAATACTTACTATGTACAGGTTTTTCTCCAGATGATGATGATATGGCAGTAAGTAGAACAGAAAAAAAAATTCCCAACTTCTCAAAGTTGTCTAATAGTGGGGGATGAGGCAGATGGACAATAAAATCAATATGAGGATGCCAGGATGGCTGTTGTGGAGTGAATGAGGGTGAGAGCAGCATGTGAGAAAGCTAGACAGACAGTAGGGAGTGTGTGTGTGTGGTGGGGGGAGAGCATGGTATAAGACCAAGTAAGCCTTGTAAGGATTTTGCCTTGACTCTGAGAGAGATAAAAAGCTATCAGATAGCTTTGAACAAAGGATGATATAATCTGACATATTTTTAAAGGATCAAGAAAAGTCAACTTGGTATTAGAACTGAGGGCTAAAGTGTTCATCTTGTCCAGTTATAAGCAGCAAAGAGAAGCACCTTTACCCAAAGCAAGAATCAAAGAAACAGAATTTTCTGCATGACTCACAGAGAAAAGGCTGTCTGAATGGCACTCTGAAAGGAATGGCTTCAGAGCTTACCTGCCACAGTGCCAACAATATCATTTGTCTTCTCACTCATTTTCTCCCCATTTTATTGGAATATAGTTGACATATTACATTACATTAACTTAAGGTGTACAACATAATGATTTATGTAAATATTGCAAAATGATTAACACAAAAAGCTTAGTTAATATCCATTACCTCATTTTTTTTTTCTGGTGATGGGAACTCTTAAGATTTACTTTCTTAGCAAGTTTTAAATATATGATACACTACTGTTAACTGTAGTCATACTCATTTTTGAAGATAAACATTAAGGGCCAAGAGTAGTAGCCTAGAAGGTGAGCATTGCCCAATCTTAGCCCCAGTTGGAGGGTCATTTTAGAGGCCAAAGCTCTCTGTCAAGGTTTCTAGGTGTATGGGGAGACTAATGAGGAGTCAGAATTTGTCTGAGGTGTGAAGACTGCTCTGCAAAATCCCCTTTCAGCAGCTGGGGCCCAGCCATGTAGGAGCTAAGGGCAAGAGGATACCATGTATCCAAAAGGATCTCTCGGGCTTCTTCTTTCTGCCCTCTAACAAACAAGTGATCCTTCCTCTTCTTGCTCGGATACTAAAATAGAAATCTTAAGAACCTCCTACACCCCTTTGTTAGCTGTCTTGGACTTCTTTTTGTCATGCTTTCTCTTCATCAGTCTCAACCATTCCCTGAATTTACCCCAAAACTGCTGTCTTTGTGTCTGTTTTTTTAACATTCTCTGCTGATCAAGGAGAAATCTCTACTTCTATGTCTCTCGGTTTCTTTAGAATCAGAAAGATTCCAAGTCTCAGTGTACCTGCCTCACATCTATCATGGGCAGTTTTCATCTATGCAGCTGGACTTTTCATTGAGAAACATTCCTCCCTGAGGTTGGGTGGGGCTGACCTCCCTCTCCTTGAGTAATGGTCAGTGATCTAGGCCTGGCCAATCAGAACCACAGTGATGGACTCCGGTATAAGCCAGGCCCATGTAGGTCACCACAGGGATATTTTCAGATATTATTTGGAAAATAATATCTTTGCTATTACTAGGATTGTTAAAGTGGTGAGGTGGAAGCTTGTATGTAGCTAAGGATCAGCCCCAACTCAGAGGAAGTCTGTGAGTGAACAAGTTTTCACAAAAGAAAATAGAGCTAAGGTGTGAAGAGGTACAGCTTCATGGCCACTTCATTACAACACCCGGTCCCAGCCAAGGCAGAAGCTAATGCTGACCTGGACTCTTTAGGTACAGGACTTGTGTTTCCTTTGGCTGCTGTAACAAATTATCACAAACTTGGTGAACTTAAAAAAGTACATATTTATTCTCTTATAGTTCTGGAAGTCAGAAGTCTAAAATCAAGGTGTCATTAGAGTTGTGTTTCTTCTGAAAGCTTTGGAGCAGAATCTGTTTTATTGTCTTGTCTAGCTTCTAAAGGCCACCTGAATCCCTTGGCCCTTGACCCCTTCCTCACATTATTCCACCCTTTTGATTCCATCTTCTTATTTCCTAATTCTGTATTCAAATCTCTTTCTCTTATAAGGACCCTTGTAGTTAAATTGGGGCTATTCAGCTAACCCAAGATCATCATCCCCAAATACTTAATTAAATAAAAACTGCAAAGCCATTTTACCATTTAAGATAACATATTCATGGGTCCTGGGGATTAAGAGTCAATGTATGCCCTTTTGTGTTTGAGCCAGTTTAGGCTAGGAATCTATCACTTACAATGGAAAGAGTCCATTATACATATTCCAAAATCCACAACATCATTTTACTTCTAGGGAACACAGAAACCCCAAGATGGAGCTGATTTCAAGGAAAAGTGAGAGAAATAGAAACAAGAACCATATTTCCCATGGATATTGCTATTTAAAAATGGCATTTTAATCACAGTTTCCAGTTTAGACTGTAACAAACAGATGACTTTTTCTTTTTACTATGGCCTCACATCTGATAAGAAAACTAGAAATCTGAATAGAAGTTTGTCAAGGGAAAGTTAAAAATATTACATAGGTGTCATTGAGTGAGAAGAAATAGTTGACCTAAGACCTCAACATTTTACAGTTTTCCCAACTATGAAAGGCACATCTCTAAAAAGTGTTACATGCCTGATAATACCTAAGATTAAAACCTAAAATGCTTAAATGAGCATCAGCTCACAAGAGAGTCTGGTGGGACAGCAGTTGGAAATTAGATGTTTCACACAGAGGAAATTTCTAAAAACATGACCACAGGTTTCCAAATGCAGATGTAGGTAGCCACCAAAAAACAGGTCTGTCGTCTGTGTCTCAAAAGGCCTCACAAAATGGAACTCGTTCCCTTGGTGAATTTACTAGCTTCAAAGGGCTAACCCCTTAGTCTTAGAGGCTCAGAAAGCTGACTTTTCAAGTACAAAAAGATCAGTGGATCTTCCCTTCTGTCATATGTGGAATTGCATTACTAAAGCTCATGAGACTTGTTATAAAACTGGAATGTCAACATATTAATAAAAAATATTAAATGACAGGCATAGGAACTTTAAGATTTCTCCCAATTAATCTATTTCTTTGTAGAGCCCTACTTACAAGGAGGGTGGGGTGTCAAATCTATTTTATCTGAAAGTTTAATTAAATCAAAAGGCAGTAGATTTGTAGGAGTAGCAATAAGATAATCTGACATAGCTAATGTACTCTGAAGATGGCCTTACCAATAAACCAAAGTCAACTGGCTCTACTTCCCTCAATCATCTTCATAAAGAATGCACTTGTCAGTAGGACCAGAATCCTCCAAGTTGGTTGGCAATGCTTTTTTCCCTTGGGCAGAGTCTGGATGTCTATTGCCTCCAAGATTCTTCTTTTCTTCTGCTTTTGTGGTCATATTAAAATCCCTGTTGACCAACAAGTTTTTTCAACTAGATATGTTTATTATTCATTCAACCAAATTGCTGAGATGTCTTGTAGCTTAGAAGCCATCTCCTCTTGTCCAGTTGTTAAGACCCAGTATGTACCAATTTGGGGGCTTAGATCTCAGAATAGAATCTGGTTACCCTCATTACCAGGCTCGTGGCTAATGTCCTACAAGAGCTTCCACGTGATTTCTATAAACCCTTCACTAGACCATGAGTTCTACATTGAATCAGCAATTCATTACCAACATGATTCCATTCCTACATGTACATTCACTCATTCTTTCATTCTTTCATTCATTCATTTATTCAATAAATATTCATTAGATAGTTATTATATTCCAGGTATTGTTCTAAGCACTAAGGATACAGCAGGAAACAAAACAAATAAAAATCTCTGTCCTTGTGGAACTCACATTCTGTCAGGAGGACACAAATAGTATGCAAAAATGTATAATATGAATATAATGCAAATCTATTAACCAAAATTTTAATATATATAAACCCAGCAGAGATGAATACTTATGTGCACCAAACAAAATGTACAAAAGTGTTTATAGTGGCATTATTTATAACAGAGAAAAAGACTGGAAACAACTCAAAGTCCATCAATAATAGAATAAATAAGGAAATTAGACTATATTGTTACAATAGAATTCTATACACAATGAAAGGAAATTAATTACTGCTACATTGAATGGTATAGAAAAATTTCCCCTAAAATTATATTAAGTAAAAAAAAGCAGACACGAAAAAATATATGTTCAAAAACAGACAAAATTAATTTATGGAGTAGAAGTAAGAACAGTGGTTACTTGGAGGAGACATGTAAGGGGGCTACTGAGAAGCTGGTATGGTTACATCAGGATGTTTAATTTATTATAATCCATCAATCTGTATATTTATGAATTATGCAATTGTCAGGATGTATGTTAACTTCAATTAATAAGATTCATTTAAAAATCACTTATTCACAAATTGTTTGGTATTATAACTTGAAATAAACTGAATTATTAAATAATATTTTCATTTAAAAGACTTCAGTTGAGTACCTACTATGTGCCAGGCACCATGAAGATACAAGAGCTAATGTGCAGCACATGGCACTCCCCTCATGCATATTTCCTTTACAGTCAAATGGGGAGCAGTACATAAAAACAAATGCAGAGTAGATGTGTAGAGAAGAAAAAAAAAATGAGAGAAATAATAGAGTCTTAGAGGCAGCCTTAACATCCTATAAGTTATGTATATTGCATGTGAAAAGAAATATTCAAATGATATATTTGACTATCACAGATATGCTGAAACACATTGCACTGATAACTAACAAATAGCAATGTGCTTCATAAAATGTTGATGTGGTTACATGTAATACATTCTCATTTAAAAATTTTATTGCTAATTAACAATTTAAAGCTGCATGTATAGATCATAACTTTGTCAAAGTTGCAAAAAATCTTTCTATTAAAAAATTAATTTCTTCAAATAATTTTTTCCTTCTTGGTTTTTAGAATATTAAAATAAAAATACCAGAGTATGAGGAGTAATTATCTTCCATGCTTCTAAGGGAACCATATCACTCAACCACTTAGAGATCTCCTCCATCTACTATTCTTCCACAGCTCACTTACTCAGGCACTGGAATCCAGCTGATCAAGACTCACATTATAACTGCACCACAGCTATGTGCTAAGCTAGGCAGAGAGTTAGGAAAGAAAAATCACCCAGAGAATTTCAGTTCAACAATCAAGAGCTCAAGTTCTAGAAACCAAGTCTGGTTTTGTTTTATTTTATTTAATTAATTAATTAATTAATTAATTAATTTTTAGGGTGATATTGGTAAATGAAATCCAGTAAGTTTCAGCTGAACATTTTAACAGTAAGGCGTGCGTGCACACACGCGCGCACACACACGCGCACACACACACACACACATACATATTTACATTGTGTATTCACCTCCTATAGTTAGATTTCTTTCTGTCACCACATATTTGATCCCCTTTACCCCATCTACCACCTCTCACCCTCTCCCTCCTACCCTCTGATAAGTCTAGTTTTAAACTTCAGCTCTGCCATCTTTTGTGCAACCTTAGGTAAGTCTTTAATCTGTCTGTCCCCCAGTTTCCTCCTCTAAAAACGGGGATAATAAAAATAGCACCATCTTCAAAGAGTTATACAATTAAATGGGGGGAAAAATGACATGAAAAGCAGAGGATAGTACCTGGCATATCATGGGTTCTTTTCTTCTTCCATGTAATTCTCTGCCATCTGAAATTACACCTCCTTCTCTCACTCCTAAGTTTCAATTTATGCCATCTGGAGGCAGACAAATTCTTCTGTTCAACAGCTCAGTAGAAAGATTGAGTGTATTAGTCAAGTAACACTCAGCTGCAACTAACAGAATTCTAACTCAAGATAGTTTAAACAAAAAGGTATTTAGTTATAACTGTAAAAGCTAGGGGGAATGGCAGGATCAAGGGACTCAACATGCCAGCAGAATTCTCTCTCTCTCTGTCTCTGTCTCTGTCTCTGTCTCTGTCTCTCTCTCTCTCTCTGTTTCTCTCTCTCTCTCTCTCTCTCTCTCTCTCTCTCTCTCTCTCTCTCTCTCTCTCATATGCATGTGCATGTGTACGTACTTCTGTCAGCCTTATTTTCCTGCACATTCTCTCCATGCTATGTCAGAAATGGCCATCACCAGCTCTAGGCTTACCTGTTTACCAATACCGGAAAAAAGTGTGTCTCTTTTCCAACAATTTCATCAAAAGTCTCAGATATGTCTCTCATTGGACAAAAAATGGTTTGCATGTCTACGCTTGAACCAATCATTGTGGCAAGGGGCATAAAACTGCCCTTAGAGCTGAGATAGTGAATTCATCACAATGAATTCACCACCTCATAATGCAAATTAGAACAGGAGTGGTTCCTCAAGTGAAACTGAAATGACCACACTGCTTATACCATGTGACTTTTCCCAAGAAAAGGTTAACATTCTCTGGTCCATCCCTCGAATCAATCATTCCTATAATAGAAAGATTTCAAGGAAGAGTTTACATTAATTAAGTGGAATTACAGGATATAGGACAATAGAGTTGAGAAGTCATTATGCACAACCCCCTCATCATACAGATGAGAAAACTGAGTTTCAGAGAAGAGAAGGGACTTACCTGAGACACACAGATAAGTGACAGAGGCAGGAGAAAATAAAAATCTCTGGGTTCCTAGTCCAGTATATTGTTCTCTGTTTTTGTTTTTCCCTTGTTCAAGTTTATGTAACTAATATTTTCCTGAATCAACTCTTCTAGAAGAGCCTATGTTGATATGAACAGACTATAGTTGATGCTCAACAACAACATACAGTTGAATAATCCATGTATACCCTTAACTATGGAGGAAGAACATCCCATATGAAAACCTAATGCACATCCCTCAATGCCCAGTATAAAGCGCTCATAGATCTCACCAAAGATTGTGACAAGGAAGACATGAGACTTCAATGAAGTTCATTAGTTACTATTATATCCTATTTGAGAACTAAAATGATTTGCCTTTGTGAGCATCATGATGGTAGCAAAGGGTGATTCTTTGAATTTTTCATTCTATGCCCTATCTGACCAATTGTATCATGAAGGCCCCCTGAAATAAAAAGAAACTTCAGTTTCTCATCTGATTATGCTTAGGATAAGATGGACTTCAGGTAACCTTGAAATTGGACCTTATTTACATTTAACATATATAAATTCAACCATGTACACTCAACACAGAGAGAGAGAGAGAGAGAGAGAGAGAGAGAGAGAGCGAGCACAAGAGAGATAGAGAGAGAGAGAAATTAAGCAGTGTGGATGATTCTGCAGTTTTTCACTAAATGAATGCTTGGCTCCAGATTGACTGTGAGAGGGGAGATATAAATATGTAAGTAATGCCTTTATCTGAAGCTCAACCAGAGACAACACAATTGAATTTAATGCTGGCAGGAAAGCTGACTGGGTTGGACTTATCAAGAAATATGATGGCTAACCTCCAGAGGAATTTGGAGGTAATTTTGGCTATGTGAGGTATTCACCTTAAGTGCTGGCATTGAAAGCTGTAAGATGTGATGGCACTATGTAAAATGGACAGCACAGAAAATGTCACAAGCAGCATATTTAGCTGATAATAACAATATCTAACACTTTATAACACTGTTCTAAGCATTTTTATCTCTATTAACACTCATTTAATCCTCAAAAAGAACCCTAATAAGTAGAAAGGTAGATGTTTTTATGATCCCTAGATTATAGATGAAGAAAATAAGACCTGCAGAAGGTTATACAGCTAATAAGTGACAGGAACCAGGTTGTTAAGATATAAATGTGTGTTTCGTTTTCCCTGCTGCAAGTTAGATTTCTCTTGCAAACTCAGAAAAAATAGCCGTCTTTGTCTAACATTGCCTTGAGTGTGTTTTTGTAGGCCAGAGCCAAAAGTAGGCTTGCCAGGCAGAGAAGATAACATTTTTCCTAGCTATTTCCTAGCTCTGAGGGATGTTATGGTAGGGTATACTGGACAGAAAGAAGAGAAAATTGCTTAGACTTCTATGAGCACTTGAATTGAGGAGAAGTGAATATATTTATTTAATAAGATAAATAAGGACAAAGTTCTCTGGGTTGGTCCATACCTTGTGGTTGTCAGTGGCTGGTATCATAATTGAACAGTTTGAGCTTTAACACTAAAAACCATAGTGCCATGCCTAAGCTTGGCATAGAAGCCTTGGGATTTTGCTTTCAAATGACATCAGGGCTGGGACAATGAGCATGTAAGTGGCAACCTATGTAGACCAAAGACAAGTAGACCTTTCCCCCAAAATACTGCCCTGCAAAGACATCCTAAGCCTTTGTATGATTTTAAGGGATAGAGTTGAATGTACAAGTAGCTCAGGTAAGGACAAAGATTGAATTTTTTTGCTATTGTAGATTAAACTTGATTTAGAGAACTAAAAGAATGTGGCATTTCTTGCCCCTCTGGTGGTGTGGAATAAATACATCCCTGCTATAGATAAGGAGTGAATTCCTGAGAGAAGGGACTAGAGTTGACCTTGGTAAGAAAGCAGTGGAATGAAGGTCTCAGGGAGGTAAAAGAGGTGATGAAACAAATTAGGCCTCCATAGAGATAACATTCCTGAACAAGGCAAGATAAGGGAACAAAGGCATATCCTTAGCTGACTAGAGATAGGAGAACAAAGAAGAGACCACTGTGGGTGACCTCCAAAAAGGGTGACAGGCAGGAAGGGAGGAGGGGAGCTACATGATGGGAGGGAGGGAGAGAGGGAGGAGAAACTTGGAGGAAAATTACTTATACATGTATAATCAGTGTGTTTTAAACTGCCCTGTTTGGTGTGGTCTTTTCCCCACCACTGGTGGAGTGACAGAAAACAAAGGACTGAGTGCAGATAGGGAGTTTTGTTTCATAAGCCCATTCAATACTAAGGTAGTCTCTGGAGATGCCTATAGGTGGCAAGACTGACTATGACATATAATAGGTCATAATATGCATGATGCATGCCAGGATGGGAAGACAACAGGAGAGTTGGTAGAAAGGGTGAGTGAGGCAGAGCTGTCCAGTGGAGGAGCTGATAGGTTCAGGGGGTCTAGCACCCCAAGGAGAGACCCACAGCCCCTTGGGAACAGCACATCCTGCTGTGGTTTGAACAGAATTCATCAGGGGATGCCAGTTTTGATATCAGAGGAGTATAGAGACCCGAGGCTTTGTCCCAATCCTTAAGTTAAGTAGCAGGAGAAACAGGCAAACCATAATGAATGAGAAGGGAGAGAAGAGAACTCACTACTTCTGTAAAACGAGTGGAGAATGGAACATGAAGGAGCCAGCTCTCAGAGGCTTTACAGTACCCATAACTAATCTAGGTGTACTGGAAACTGGGCCTTATGGACAACATCACCTAATTCTAAGCTCCCCAATGTGTGTATGATAGGGGAGTGGGTGGTGGTGAGCTGGAGGAGGGCCAATAACCCTGGGCTCAGAATCAGTGTTCCTAAGTTCAAATCCCCACTCCACCATTTACAACTTGCCTGTGAAATAATAGACTAGTCAGCTAAATTCTACCTACTTCACTTAACTCATATGTGAATGAAGCTAATTAATACTGCCTACTTCATAGAGTTACTATTTAAATGAATTGAACTAATTAATTCAGGTAAGGTTCTTAATATATGGGGTAACCATAAATTCTACTTTGTATGACACAGTTTATGCCTGTTACCAGATATAATTATTAGTAGATCTCCCTTTTACTATGAAAGTGTCCTGGTTTGATTTCTGCTTCTGGCAAGATAAAGTAATATGGAGCAGAGTTACCCACCTGTCTGAAACAACTTTTTAAAATGAAAAAAAAATAAACATAGCAATGAATCTCAAGCAATTGGACATCAGAAAACAAAACAATGATCTCTGAGATGGGCCCACAGACTACCCCAGCTTACTGCCTGGAGAAAGTTTCCAGGTCATAAGGAAGGGAGATGGAGCTGAAAGTCCAGGAAAGCCAAGGCAGCTAGAATTCTCTGAGTCAACTGCCAGAGAGAAGGAGGCAGAGAGAGAATTCAGGAGGAATGCAGAGTCTCCTCAAGTACTGATCAATGCATATGTGAGAAAACAATACCAACCACAGGGAAAGAAACACCCAAAAGGATTAGAACAATATCTTCTATTAGTGGCTCTTCCCAACACTCAGAATAAAAATCTCATAATTCATGGGGCATAGGTTAGATTACTGAGAAGGGTCTTGCTTCAGTAGCAGGGAAAAATTAATTCTAGATTACATGCTGCTCTTACAAAGTTTAAAAGCAAGACCTACTTGAATTAAACTGTATCCTAATAATTTACTAAGTTCAAGAAAAACTCTCAAGAATATTTGTAGAAATAAAAAGTATTATTAATCTAGAATTCTTTACCTAGCAAAAAATAGCTTTCAGAAAAAAAGGCAAAATAAAGACTTTTGGACACAAAATTTGAAAGAACTTCAATTCAACAAATATTAAAAAAGGTACTTAAAGCAAAGGAAAAATAATTCCAGATATAAACCTGGATTTCAGAAATCATAACTGCCTGAGTAAATGTAATAATTTTTATCACTTAATTCATTATTTAAATCTTTATAAAAATAATCCACTAATATCAGATACAGTGCAAAGATATCCCCTCCTACCATTCCTTTTCAACATTATTATGGAATTTCTACCTAATATTGTAAGACAAGACAAGGAAATTAAAAGTATAAATATTGGGAAGGAAGAAATAAAACCATGTTTTTCTCGGAGCACATGACTGTCCTTATATAAAATCTGAAAAAATTACAGTGAGGTTTCAGGACACAAGGTTGGCATTCAAATATCAATTGCTTTACTATAAATCAATGATGAATAAGTGGAATTTGAAACTAAAAACACAGTACCATTTACATTAACACCCCCCAAAAAGATCTATACTTATAGATCTAATGCAATATGAACAAGGTCTATATGAGGAAAACTACAAAACTCTGATAAAAGAAATTTTAAAAAGACTAAATAAATGGAGAAATATTCTCTGTTTATGGATAGAGAGCCTCAAAGTTGTCAAGATGTCAATTCTTCTCCACTTGATTTATAGATCCAACACAATCCCAATCAAAATCTCAGCAAGCTATTTTGTAGATATTAACAAACTAATTTTAAAGTTTATATAGAAAAGCAAAAATTCCAGAATAGCCAACATAATACTGAAGGAGAACAAAATTGGAGGTATGCCACTACCCTACTTCAAGACTTACTATGAAACTAGAGTAATCAAGACAGTGTGGTATTGGCAAAAGAAAAGACAAATAGATCAATGAAACAAATTAGAGAGTCCAGAAATAGACTCCCATAAGTATAGTCAACTGATCTTTGACAAAGGTAGAAAGGCAATTCAATGGAGCAAAGATAGTGTCTTCAACAAATAGTGCTGGAACAATTGAATAACCACATACAGAAACATTAATCTAGACACAGAACTTACACCTTTCATGAAATTAACCCCAAATATATCACAGACATAAGTGAAAATTATGAAACTATAAATCTTCTAGAAGATAACAAAAAAAATCTAGAAAACCTGAGGTATAGTGATGAATTTTTAGATACAATACCAAATGCCCAATCAATAAAATAAATATTTGATAAGTTGAACTTCAGTAAAATTGAAAACTTCTGCTCTGTGAAAGATAATGTCAAGAGAATGAGAAGACAAGACACAGACTGGGAGAAAATATTTGCAAAACACATCTGGTAAAAGATTGTTATCCAAAATATACAAAGAACTCTTGAAATTTAACAATAAGAATACAAACAACTTGATTAAAAAATGAGCCGAAGACCTTAACCAACATCATAACAAAGAAGATATAAAGATGTTAAATAAGGGTATAAAAAGATGTTTCATATCATATGTCATCAGGAAAATACAAATTAAAACAAGAATGAGATATCACTAAGCACCTATTAGAATGACCAAAATCCAGAACACAGACAATACCAAGTGCTGAGGAGAATGTGAAGCAACAGGAGTTCTCATTTATCACTGGTGAGAATGCAAGATGATATACTACTTTGGAAGATAGTTTGGTAGTTTCTGACAAAACTAAACATACTATTACAATATGACCTAGCTATCATACTCCTTGATATTTATTCAAAGACGCTGAAAACTATGTCAACATAAAACCTTACACACAGATGTTTATAGCAGCTTTATTTCTAATTCCCAAAACTTGGAAGTAAGCAAGATGTCCTTCAATAGGTGAATAGATAAACTGTGGTATATACAAACAATGGAATATTATTCAGCACTAAAAAGAAATAAGCTTTAAATCTTGAAAAGACATAGAGGAAACTTAAATGCATATTACTAAGTAAAATAAGCCAGTCTGATAAGGTTGTATACTCTATAATTCCAACTATAGGACATTCTGGGAAAGACAAAAACCAGAGAGACAGTAAAAAGATCAGTGGTTGCCAGGATTTAGAGGAGATGGAGAAATAGATAGGCAGAGCACAGAGAATTTTTTAGGGCAGTAAAACTATTCTGTATGATACCATAATGATGGATACATGTTATTATGCATTCCTCCAAACCCATAGAATGTACAATACCAAGAGTGAACCATAATGTAAACTATGGGTGATTAGAATGTGTTGGTGTAGGACTTGGGTGATTAGAATGTGTTGGTGTAGGTTCATCAACTGTAACAAAGGTACCACTCTGGTGGTGGAGATTGAAAATGGGAGAAATGGGGGGAAAAGAGAAAGAAAAAATAGTATAATACTACCTGCCATAGTCATAAAGGCCTAGAAATGAAGCTAGGTCTGGTTTAAAGATCAGCCTAGATAGTAGGTCTAGGAGTGGGGAGTTGGGGAGGCAATAAAGACTAAGAGCTTTAGTTTGGGTGGTGGAAGGAGCCGGGTTAAAACTCTAGCCCTGCTATTTACTAGCCATGTGATCTTGAGTAAGTTCCTAGCCTTCTTTGAGTTCTCAGATTCTTCCTCTATAAACAATAGTAGTATATTAGCATCATTGGGTGGCAAGGGAAGGAAGGAAGGAAGGAAGGAAGGAAGGAAGGAAGGAAGGAAGGAAGAAAGGGAGGGAGGGAGGGAGGGAGGG
>PVKZ01007791.1:12500-20157 GCA_004027375.1 Macroglossus sobrinus | reverse complement strand
GTTAGGGTTAGGGTTAGGTCTATGGCTTGGTTTAGTGTTAGGGTTGTTTAATTGTTAGGGTTAGGGTTATGGTTAGGGTTAGGGTTAGGTGTTAAAATTAGGGTTAGGTTTAGAAGTAAGGGAATTGGTCAAGATTAGGGTAGGGTTAGGGTTAGGGTTTGGGTTATGGTTATGGATAGGGTTAAGGTTAGGTTTACGGTTATTTTTAGGGTTAGGTTTAGTGTTAGTTTTAGGTTTAGGTCTAGGTCATGGTTTAGAGTTATGGTTATTGTTATTGTTAGGGTTAGGGTTAGGGTTAGGGTTAGGTAAGGGTTAGGGTTATGGTTAGAGTTAGCATTTGGGTTAGGGTTAGGGGAGGGTTAGGGTTAGGGTTAGAGTAGGGTTAGGGTTAGGAATAGGGTTAGTGTTAGGGTTAGGGTTATTTTAGGGTTAGGTTTTGTTTTAGGGTTAGGGTAGGTCTAGGGCTTGGTATAGGGTTAGGGTTATTGTTATTGTTAGGGTTTGGTTTAGGTCTAGGTTTAGTGTAAGAGTTAGGTTTAGGGTTAGGTAAGGGTGAGGGTTAGCGATAGTTTTAGGGTTAGTTTAGGGTTATTTTTAAGGTTAGGTTTAGTTTTAGGGTTCAAGTTAGGTCTAGGGCTTGTTTTAGGGTTAGGGTTATTGTTATTGTTAGGGTTAGGGTTAGGGTTAGGGATCGGTTTCGGGTTCGTCTTAGGGTTAGGTTTAGAATTAGGGTTATGGTTAGGTTTAGGGTTTAGGGTTAGGTAGTGTTAGGGTTAGAATTAGGGTTAGGGTTAGGGTTAGAGTAAGGCTTAGGGGTTAGAATTAGCGTTAGGGTTAGATGTTAGGGTTTGTTTTAGGGTAGGGTTAGGTTTAGGGTTAGGTAAGGGTTAAGGTTAGGGTTAAGGTTATGATTAGGGTTATGGTTAGTATTACGGTAGGGTTAGGGTTTGGGTTAGGGTTCGGCTTAGGGTTAGAGTTAGGGTTAGGGTAAGGGTTAGCGTTAGGGTTAGGGTTTAGAGTTAGGTTAGTTTTAGGGTTAGGGTTAGGTTTAGTGTTAGGGTTCGAGTTAGGGTTAGGTTTAGTGTTAGGATTAGGGTAATGGTTAGGTTTAGGGTTAGGGTTTTGATAAGTTTATGATAGTTTTTTATTACGAAATAAGTTTAGAGTTAGATTACCGTTTAGGGTTAGCATTAGGTTAATGGTTAAGCTTAAAATTCAGCTTAGGTTAGGGTTAGGGTTAGGGTTAGGGTTAGGGTTAGGTTTAGGGTTAGGGTTAGCCGTTAAGCTTAGTATTAGGGTTAGAGTAATGCTTAGACGTTAGAATTAGCATTAGGGTTAGAAGTTAGGGTTTGGTTTAGTGTAGGATTAGGGTTAGTGTTAGGTAAGAATTAGGGTTACGGTTAAGGTTATGATTAGGGTTATTGTTAGCGTTACGGTTAGGGTTAGGGTTTGGGTTAATGTTTAGTGTTAGGGTTAGGGTTAGGGATAGGGTTAGCGTTAGAGTTAGTATTATTTTTAGGGTTAGGTTTAGTTTTAGGGTTAGGGTTAGGTCTAGGTCTTAGTTTAGGGTTAGGGTTATTGTTAGGTTAGGGTTAGGGTTAGGATTAGGTTTAGCGTTAGGTTTAGGTTTAGGGTTTGGGTTAGGGTTAGTTTTCGGGTTAGGGTTTGGTTTCGGGTTCGGCTTAGGGTTAGGGTTAGGGTTAGGTGTAGGGTTAGGGTTAATGTAAGGGTTAGGGTTAGGGTTAGCTTTTAGGGTTAGGTTAGTGTTAGAGTTAGGATTAGGTTTAGGTTTAGGGTTAGAGTTAGTGTTATGGTTAGGGTTAGGGTTAGAGTTAGGGTTAGGGTTAGGGTTTAGGCTTACGTTAGTGTTCGGGTTAGGGTTAGAGTTAGGGTTAGGGTTAGGTTTTTGGTAGGGTTAGGGTTAGGGTTAGTGTTAGTGTTAGGGTTAGGGTTAGGGTTTTGATAAAGTTTATGATAGTTTTTTATTATGAAACAAGTTTAGAGTTAGAGTGCCGTTTAGGGTTAGCCTTAGGTTAATGGTAAAGCTTAAATTTCATCTTAGGTTAGGGTTAGGCTTAGGATTAGGGTTAGGGTTAGAGGTTACGGTTAGGGTTAAGGTTAGGGTTAGTCTTAGGGTTAGGGTTAGGGTTAGTTTTAGGGTTAGGGTTCGGTTTCGGGTTCGGCTTAGGGTAGGGTTAGGTTTAGGGTTAGGGTTTTGGGTTATGGTTAGGTTTATTTTAGGATTAGGGTTAGGGTTAGGCGTAGGTTAATGTTAGGTTTAGGTTTAGTTTTTGGTTAGGTATAGGGTTAGGCTTAGAATTAGGGTTTAAGTAGTGTTAGGGCTGGGTTAGGGGTTAGTGTTAGTGTTAGGGTTAGGGTTAGTTTTAGGGTTAGGGCTTATCTTTAGGGTTAGGGTTAGTGGTTAGAATTAGGGTTAGTGTTAGGGTTAGTGTTAGGGTTAGGGTTAGGGTTAGGGTTTTGATAGAGTTTGTGATAGTTTTTTATTACGAAATAAGTTTAGAGTGAGAGTACCGCTTAGGGTTAGCATTATTTTAATGGTTAAGCTTAAAATTCAGCTTAGGTTTAGTTTTCGCGTTACTTCTAGTGTTAGTGTTATTTTTAGCGCTAAATTAAGGTCTAGGGTAGTGTTAAATTTAGGGTTAAGTGTTAGGTCTAGGGGTAGGGTTAGGTCTAGGTTTAGAATTAGGGTTGGGGTTAGGGTTTGGGTTAGATTTAAGGTTAAAATTAGATTTACAGTTAGGATTAGGTTTAGGGTTAGGGTAAGGGTTAAGGTTAGGGATAGGATTAGGTTTAGGGATAGGGGTAATTATAGAGATAGGGCTAGGGTTTGGGTTAAGGTTAGATAAGAACTATGGTTTGGGTTAGTTTTAGGGTTAGGGTTAGGTTTACAGTTAGGGTTAGGTTTAGGGTTAGTGTAGGATTAGGATTACGTTGAGGTTAGGGTTAGGGTTATGGTTTTTTTTAGGTTTAGGGTTAGGGTGACGGTTAGGTCTAGGGCTTGGTTTAAGGTTAGGGTTATTGTTATTGTTAGGTCAAGGGTTAGGGTTAGGGTTCGGGTGTAGTTGAAGATTATGGTTAGGTTTAGGGTTAGGGTTAGGGGTAGGGGTAGGGTTAGGTTTAGGGTTAGTGTTCGGGTTCGGGTTCAGGTTCGCCTTAGGGTTAGGGTTAGGTTTAGGGTTAGGATTAGGGTTTAGGGTTAGGGTTAGGATTAGGGTTATGTTAGGTTTAGTGTTAGGGTTAGCGTTTAGGGTTAGGTTAGTTTTAGGTTTAGGTTATTGTTTGGGTTAGGGTTAGGGTTAGGGTTAGAGTTACGGTTAGGGTTAAGGTTAGGGTTAGGGTTAGGGTTAGAGTGAGCGTTAGGGTGAGATTTAGAGTTAGGGTTTTGATAGAGTTTGTCATAGTTTTTTATTACGAAATAAGTTTAGAGTTAGAGTACCATTTAGGGTTAGCATTAGGTTAATGGTTAAGCTTAAAATTCAGCTTGGGTTAGGGTTAGGGTTAGGGTTAATGTTAGCGTTAGGGGTTATGTTTAGGTTTAGGGTTAGGGTTAGGGTTAGGGTTAGGGTTTAGTGTTAGGGTTATGTTTAGGGTTAGTGTTAGGGGAAGGGTTAAGGTTTAGGGTTAGGTTAATGTTTGGGTTAGGGTTAGTTTTAGTGTTAGGGTTAGAGTTAGGGTTAGGGGTAGGGTTAGGGTTAGGTTTAGGTTTAGGGTTTAGGGTTAGGTTAGTGTTAGGGTTAGGGTTATGGTTATGGTTAGGGTTAGGGTTAGGGTTAGTGTTAGAGTTAGGGTTAGGGTTAGGGTTAGGGTTAGGGTTAGGGTTAGGGTTAGCGTTAGTGTTAGGGTTAGGGTTCGGGTTAGGGTTTAGGTTTTGGTTATGTTAGGGTTAGATTTAGGGTTAGGGTTAGGGTTAGGGTTAGGGTTAGGGTTCGGGTTAGGGTTAGGGTTAGGTTTAGGGTTAAGTTTAGGGATAGGGTTAGGGTTAGATCTAGGTTTTGGTTTAAGGTTAGGGTTATTGTTATTGTTAGGGTTAGTGTTAGGGTTAGGTAAAATTTAAGGTTAGGGTTAGGTTTATGATAAGGGTTATGGTTAGCGTTACGGTTAGGGTTAGGGTTTGGGTTTGGGTAGGGTTAGCGTTAGGATATTGGTTAGGGTGAGCGTTATGGTTACGGTTAGGGATAGAGTTATGGTTACGTTTAGAGTTAGGGTTAGGGTTAGGGTAGGGTTCGGTTTAGGGATAGGGTTAGGGTTAGGGTTAGGGTTATTTTTAGGGTTAGGTTTAGATTTAGGGTTAGGGTTAAGTGTAGGGCTTGGTTTAGGGTTAAGGTTATTGTTATTGTTAGGGTTAGGCTTAGGGTTAGGGTTAGGCTTATGGTTAGGTTTAGGGTTAGGTTCAGAGTTTAGGGTTAGGTTAGTGTTAGTGTTAGGGTTAGGGTTAGAAGTTAGGTTTAGGTTTAGGGATAGGGTTAGGGTTAGGGTTAGCCATTAAGCTTAGTGTTAGTGTTAGGGTTAGGGTTAGGGTCATTGTTAGGGTTAGGGTTAGAGTTAGGTTTAGGGTTAGGGATAGGGTTAGAGTTAGTGTTAGGGTTAGGGTTTGGGTTAGGTTTAGGATTTGGGTTAGGGTTAGTTTTTGGTGAGGTTTAGGTTTATGCTTAGGGTTAGGGTTTAAGTAGGGTTAGGGTTAGTGTTAGTGTCAGGGTTAGGGTTAGTTTTAGGGTTAGGACTTAGGTTTAGTGTTAGGGTTAGTGGTTATAATTAGGGTTAGTGTTAGGGTTGGGTTAGGGTTAGCGTTGGATTAGGGATAGGTTTAGAGTTAGGGTTTTGATAGAGTTTGTGATAGTTTTTTATTACGAAATAAGTTTAGAGTGAGAGTACCTGTTAGGGTTAGCATTAGGTTAATGATTAAGCTAAAATTCAGCTTTTGTTTCGTTTTCCGGTTACTTCTAGTGTTAGTGTTATTGTTAACGTTAAATTAAGGTCTACGGTAGTGTTAAATTTAGGGTTAAGGTTAGGTCTAGGGGTAGGGTTAGGGTTAGGTTTAGAATTAGGGTTAGGGTTAGATATAAGGTTAAAATTAGATTTACAGTTAGGGTTAGGGTTTGCATTAGCTAAGGGTTAGGGTAGGGTTATGGTTATGGTTAGGGGTAGGGTTAGCGTTAGGTTGATATTGGGAAATGGTTTGGGTTAGGGTTAGGGTTAGGTTTATGGTTAGGTTTAGGGTTAGGTTGAGGGTTAGGGTTAGGTTCAGTGTTTGAACTAGTGTTAGGATTAAGTTAAGGTTTAGGGTTAGGGTTAGCATTAGAGGTTAGGCTTAGAATTAGTGTTAGGGTTAGGGTTAGCAGTAGCGTTAGGTTTTGCGTTAGGATTAGGTTTAGTGTTTGGTTGGGTTTAGGGTTTGGCTTAGGGTGAGTGTTTAAGTAGGGTTAGGGTTAGCATTAGGGTTAGGGTTAGTGTTAGCGTTATGGGTTAGGGTTAGCTTTAGGGTAAGGGTTAAGTTTAGGTTTGGTTTTGGGGTAGGTTTCAGGTTAGTTTTTGTTTAGGTTTAGGGTTAGGCTTAGGGTTAGGGTTTAAATAGGGTTAGGGGTTAGGGTTATGGTTAGGGTTAGGGTTAGGGTTAGGGTCAGGGTTAGCATTTAGGTTTAGGGTTTTGGTTAGTGTTAGGGTTAGTTTTAGGTTTAGCGTTAGGTTTAGTGTTAGGTTTAGGTTTAGGGTTAGGGTCAGGGTATGGGTTATTTTTAGGGTTAGCTTTAGTGTTAGGGTAAGGGTTAAGTCTAGAACTTGGTTTAGGGTTAGGGTTATTTTATTGTTATGGTTAGGGTTAGGGTTAGGGTTAGGGTTAGGGTTAGAGGTAGGTGTTAAAATTAGGGTTAGGTATAGAAGTTAGAGTTTGGGTTAAGGTTAGATTTTACGGTTAGGTTTAGGTTTAGGGTTCCGGTTAGTGTTAGGACTAGGTCTAGGTTTAGAATTTGGGTTAGATTTAGGGTTAGATTTAGAAATAGGTTTAGGCTTAAAGCTAGGATTATTGTTAGGGCTAGGGTTAGAGCTAGGGTTTGGTTTACGTTTAGGGTTAGATTTAGGGTGAGGGCTAGTGTTAGGGTAAGGGTTAGTATTAAATATAAGGCTAGCTTCGGGGTTAGTGTTAAGGTTGTTGTCATGCTTAGGGTTAGGGCTGGGAATAAGTACAGAGTTACAGTACCGGTTATCATTACTGTTAAGCTTAGGCCTGGAATATCCAAAGATACTATAGGGTAGATATCCAAAGATAGCTTGTTTTCAAGTGAGATCATCTGACGAATAATGTCTTGGCAAAATTGAGAGGAGCCTGTTTCACTCTGTAAGCCTGTCTAAGAAACCTGGACGCGTACTCATCTGTTTTCCTGATAGACTGCTATTTTGATGAGCTGCAGTGTTGATCTAAGAAGTGACTTGCTAACTGCGGTTTCTGAGGGGACGTTCTCTTGCATGAACAACTGCAGAGATTGAACTTTCTCCTGACAATCTGTGTGCTGTTATGGAGACAATTCGCACGAAGCGAGTGCAAGCCGTTTGATGAGCGTACACGCTCAAGAGAAATTAGACAGCGGTCACACACTATGAAATGGTGTTTCAATACTCCTGTGAACACTCTGCCATGATGATGGAGGAAAATCCTAGAAACCTCAAGGGAGTATGCTGCATAGGAAAGGCGGTGCATTTCTCAAAGCCTCATGTGTGTAATCCGGGTGCACAAAGCTTTTTTGTCAGAGATACCAAAATATGTTCCTTTCTATTGAGATTATTCAGACGAATAGGTTTTCAAGTAGTTTAGGGTTAGAGTTAGGGTTAGGAAGGGAGAGGGTTAGGGTCAGGGTTGGATTAGAGCAAGGTCTATGTTTAGGGTTACGATTAGGGCTAGGCTAAGGTCAGGGACAGGGTTAGGGTTAGTGTTAGGGTTAGAATTAGTTTGGATTTAGATTTTCCTTTGGAGTTAGAGTTAATTATAGGATTAGGGTTAGGTTAAGTTTTGAACAGGTTTAGGGTTAGGGGTTATGTTAGGGCTAAGGTAGGGTTAGGGTTAGGTTTAGATTTAGGTCTAGGGCTAGGGTTAGGATTAGGGTTAGGGTTAGGGTTAGGGTTAGGGTAAGCGTTAGCGCTATGTCTAGGGTTAGGGTTAGAGTTAGGGTTAGGGTTAGGTTTAGGGTTAGGGCTATGCCTAGGGTTAGGGTTAGGGTTAGGGTTAGGTTTAGGTTTAGTCCTAGAGGTAGGGTTAGGGTTGCTATTAGGATTAGGGTTAGGTTTATGGGTAGGGCTAGGGTTAGGGTTAATTTATGTTTGGGGCTAGAAGTAGAGTTAGGGTTAGGTTTAGAATTAGGGCTAGTGTAGGGTTGGGTGAGTGTAGTGTTATGGTTAGGGTTAATGTTATGTTTATGGTCATGGTTAGGGTTAGGGTTAGGTGTAGGGTTTGGGTTAGGTTTAGGGTTAGCTTTAGGGTTAGGGTTATGGCTAGTGTTAGGGTTAGGTATAGGGTTATGGTTAGGGTTATAGTTAGGGTTAGGTTTAGGGTTAGGTTTATGTTTATGTTTAGGGTTAGGGTTAGGCTTTTCATAGATTTTGTGATACTTTTTTATTACGAAATAAGTTTAGAGTTAGAGTACCATTT
>PVKZ01007791.1:5000-7500 GCA_004027375.1 Macroglossus sobrinus | reverse complement strand
TAGGGTAGCGTTATGTTTTGGTTAGGTTTAGAGTTAGGGTGACAGTTAGATCTAGGGTTTGGTTTAGGTTTAGGGTTATTGTTAAGGTTAGGTATAGAGTTAGGGTTAGGTTTAGAATTAGGGTTAGGGTTAGCGTTAGGGTTAAGTATAGGGTTAGTGTTAGGGTTTAGGTTTTGGGTTATGTTTAGGGTTAGGGTTAGGGTTATTTTTAGGTTTTGGTTAGGGTTAGGGTTAGGGTTAGGTTTAATATTAGGGATAGGATTAGGGTTAGATATAGTGTTATTTTTAGGGATAGGTTTAGTCTTCGGGTTAGGGTTAGGTCTAGAACTTGGTTTACGTTTAGGGTTTTGTTATTGTTAGGGTTATGGTTAGGGTTAGGGTTAGTGTTAGGGTTAGTGTTAGGTTTAGTGGTTAGGATTAGGGTTAGGGATATGGTTAGGGTTAGGGTATGGCTTATTTTTAGGGTTAGGTTTAGTTTTAGGATTAGGGTTATGTCTATGGCTTGGTTTAGTGTTAGGGTTATTTTATTGTTAGGGCTAGGGTTTGGGTTAAGATTAGGGTTTAGAAGTTAGTGTTTTGGTCAAGGTTAGTGTTAGGGTTAGGGTTAGGGTTATTTTTAGGGTTAGGTTTAGTGTTCGTTTTAGGGTTCGGTCTAGGTCTTGGTACAGAGTTATGGTTATTGTTATTGTTAGGGTTACAGTTAGGGTTAGGGGGTAGGTAAGTGTTAGGGTTAGGGTTAGGGTTAGGGTTAGGGTGGGTTAGGGTTAGGCTTAGGTTTAGGTTTAGGGTTAGGGTTAGGGTTAGATTAAGGTTTAGGGCTAGTGTTAGTGTTAGTGTTAGGGTTATGGTTAGGATTAGGGTTAGAATTATGTTAGGGCTAGGTTTAGATTTAGGGTTAGAGTTAGGTTTAGGGTTAGGGTTAGGGTTAGGGTTAGGTTTAGGTTGATATTGGGATATAGTTAGGGTTAGGGTTAGGTTTAGGTTTAGAGTTAGGTTAGGGTTAGGTTGGGGGTTATGGTTAGGGTTAGGATGCGGGATAGAACAGATTTAGGGTTAGGGTTAAGTTTAATGTTTGGTCTAGTGTTAGGATTAGAGTTAGGTTTAAGGTTAGCTTTAGCGTTAGGGATTAGTGTAAGGTTCTTGTCATGTTTAGGGTTAGGGCTGGGAATAAGTACAGAGTACAGTACAGAGTATCATTACTGTTAAGCTTAGGCCTGGAATATCCAAAGATATTATAGGGCAGATGTCCAAAGATAGCTTGTATTCAAGTGAGATCATCTGACGAATACTGTCTTGGCAAAATATGAGAGGAGCCTGTGTCACTCTGTAAGCCTGTCTAAGAAACCTGGACCAGTACTCATCTTTTTTCCTGATAGACTGCTATTTTGATGAGCTGCCGTGTTGTTCTCAGAAGCGACTTGCTAACTGCGGTTTCTGAGGGGACGTTCTCTTGCACGAACAACTGCAGAGATTGAACTTTCTCCTGGCAACCTGTGTGCTTTGATGGAGACAATTCGCACGAAGCGAGTGCAAGCCGTTTGATGAGAGTTGTGCGTACACGCTCAAGAGAAATGAGACAGCGGTCACACACTATGAAATGGTGTTTCAATACTCATGTGAACACGCTGCCATGATGATGGAGGAAAATACTAGAAACCTCAAGGGAGTATGCCACATGGGAAAGGTGGTGCGGTTCTTAAAGCCTCATGTGTGTAATCCGGGAGCAGAGAGCTTTCCTGTCAGAGATCCCAAAATATGTTCTTTTCTATTGAGAGGATTCAGATGAATAGGTTTTAAAATAGTTTAGGGTTAGTGTTAGAGTTAGAAAGGGAGAGGGTTAGGGTCAGGGTTAGGATTAGAGCAAGGTCTATGTTTAGGGTTACGATTAGGGCTAGGCTAAGGTCAGGGACAGGGTTAGGGTTAGTGTTATGGTTAGGGATTAGTTTGGATTTAGATTTTCCTTTGGAGTTAGAGTTAAGTATAGGATTAGGGTTAGGTTAAGTTTTGAACAAGTTTAGGGTTAGGGTTTATGTGTGGGCTAAGGTTAGGTTTAGGGTTAGGTTTAGATTTAGGTCTAGGGCTAGGGTTAGGGTTAGGGTTAGGGTTATTGTTAGGGTTAGGTTAAGCGTTAGTGCTATGGCTTGGGTTAGGGTAAGGGTTAGGGTGAGGGTAAGGGTTAGGGTTAGGGTTAGGGCTATTGCTAGGGTAAGGATTAGGGTTAGTGTTAGGGTTAGTCCTAGAGCTAGGGTTAGGGTTGCTGTTAGGATTAGGGTTAGGTTTAGGGGTAGGGCTAGTGTTATGGTTAGTTTCGGTTTGAGGCTAGAAGTAGAGTTAGGCTTAGGTTTAGAATTAGAGCTAGTGTTAGGGGTAGGGTGAGGGTAGTGTTAGGGTTAGGGTTAGGGTTTGGTTTTTGGTTATGGTTAGGGTTAGGTTTAGGGTTAGGTCTAGGGTTAGGGTTAGAGTTAGGTGTACGGCTTTGGTTAGGTTTAGGGATAGGGTT
>PVKZ01007790.1:0-20179 GCA_004027375.1 Macroglossus sobrinus | reverse complement strand
TTGCTTTTATGCTACTTAACCTCTATAAATGGCATACACACTTTCTGATATTTCTTTACATTTACTCTGAATTAAAATTCTTTCTCTTCCCGAAAATATTTTCTGTTTTCCCTTTTTTCTCCGATGGCCTGTGTGTGTGACTGTGTGTGAGTGTGTATGTGTGTGTGTGTGTGTGTGTGTGTGTGTGTGTGTATGTGTATGTGTTGTGTGTGTGTGTGTACTATATATGTATAATATAATACATATTCTAATATATGATATAGATGTGCATTTGAGTTACAATGAGACAGGCATTATAATTGAAATATGTCAATCTCATTGTAACTAGTAATTACTTGTTTTTTATGCCACTACTTGAAAAGTGGCTAATATATTTTTTAACTCTTGTGTTCCTAGCATTTGACACAAGGCTGGAGATATATCAGATTCTTAATAAATGGCTTTAATAATTGAATGATTGAATTTAATATTATCAAACAATTGTTTTAATATTAGCAAACAATTATTAATATGACTATGTTTTAATCTTAAAACGAAATGAATATGTGAAGCCTGTAGATTGTAAATTTATATAAAATCTATCAAATGACCCTATCTCCACCTACAAAATTTCACTTTCCAAGAATAAAACAAACAAAATTATGTACACTGTCTAGATAGTGTTTTATGGCTTAAGAATTGAAATTAATCATAAATGTATAGTGTCATAATTAAAAGAGAAAGCTGAATACGTTTTTATATTTGTCTTAATAAGATACAATGATTGAGTTAATAAGAAATTAGATTTTTCTCATCTCCGGTCACTTTAGATAAGAAAATAAATCATTGAGATTGAAACTTGCAACTCTTACTAGTAATATAAAGTCTTTGGCACAAAGTCACAGTGGATAGCTGGTTATGATTTGATTGAATAAACATGATGTGTTTAGTAAATAAGTAAACAAGCCACATACCTAAACTCAATATGCATCAGCTGCAATTGGATTCATCAAAGTCATGAAAATAATTAAGGCTCAATATTTTTGTTTTTTGTTTTTTTTTTTTATAATGGAGAAGATTGTAGATCACCTACCATAAAAATAATCTTGGAATAAAAAAAAAAATTACATGTATAAAAGCCTGGGTGTAAGAATATGGGTTGGGCATACTGAATCATAGACATCAATTCAAAATACTTTTGTCCAATCACTTGTTGATTAGTTTTCACTTTCACTTTATATCTTCAATTTAACTGGGAGAGTTAAGAAAAATTGAAACATTACTTTTTTATTTAAGAATTATAAACTACAAAATTATAATAGTATTTTACATTTAAGACAATAATAGTGTTTTGTGTTATTAAATATGTACATATATTCAATACATTAAAAATATTTGGAATACATTTAAAATCATACAATCAGATATACTCTCCATGCTTTTAAATCATTCTTAGAATATTATATTTGCACTTAGTAATTTTTAGAAATTATTACAAAAACTTGATCCAACGGTCAGATTTTTCCCTCTTAGAAAGATAGGAAACTTCCATTGCTGCTTTATCTTTTCCACTGTCCCAAGTTTTCCTTAAATTATAGAGTTTGGAGATGTCACAAATGCCAAAGGACAACAAATATGACAGCCTAATTAAAGAAAAAAAAACAGAGAAAGGGAAAAAGAAATGTTAATGCATTTTTAGTTAATAATAATAAAAACATCACTGAAACATACCACAGTGAAAATTAATACAAAATAATAAAATAAAATAATAATTTTAAAAATAGGAGAAAAATTATTAAGCATCTGAAGAAAAACCAGCTCATCCAAAGTAAAGAAAATTAGATTGAAATAAGAATAATTAGCAGCAAAACATATATAAGATGACAATGGAGTAATATTTTCAAAATAATACAGAAAAATAACTAATTTTATAGCAAGCTAAATATTTATTTAATCTCTATTGCCTTTTTTTATTGCTTTTTAATTTCTTCTCTTTCTATAGGTTTTCATAGATACACCATGAAATGTCGCAGTGAATGTGGTAAATGAGTAAGGTAGCTCTAAGAATCAAATCTTACTTTATTCTAGTATAAATTCCAGAACTAAAGCATCTGAGATGATAAATGTTTTATTTCCCAGACATTCTGAGGTTGAAGGTTTTGAATGCCAACTAGTTTCTGTCACTTAATTGTGTCACATGAGATTTGGATGTAGCACTTGGATAAGAGGGTGTGTTCTTGCTCTTTTAGCTATCGCTGTCAGGCAAGCAAAGTTACAGAAAAAATGGGAGCTGTTTGACAGTAGAGTGTCCTATATGTCAAAAACTTGGTGAGCTTAAAGAAAGTGGAGGAATAGCAATGATAACTGAATGCAGCTTTCCCGAGTCTGGAGACTAACTTCATCCCTCTCAGGTGGTGGCTGTGGTTTCTTCTTAGTCATTAAATATGAGTACCTCAAAGTCAGTAGTTCCAGTGGAGGATCCTTGATTCCCTGTATCAGTTAGGGCACTGTCCAGGAATAAAATGCACCCTAAATATTTCAGATGAACAACCTTAAATAGATTACTAGTGGTGCTGTGGGCGGGGGAAGGGAGCACAGAATGGACGTTGAGGCACCCAGCAGGAGTTACCCTGTCTAGGGCTGAGAAGGCAAGGCAAACAAAAAGTGTTACTGGAGCCAGAGAGAGATGAAACTGTGGAGGAAGCACTTCATGACAAGAGCTGACTTCTTGGATGGACACAGCTTCTACTAGAGTTCTATACTATTGTCTTAATAACTAATTATTTGTATTAAACCTACTCAGTCTTAAAATAGTTGTGTGATTTCTACTTTCTGTAACAAAATCCTACATTTTTAATAATAAAGTTGTCTTCCTGATTTCTGATCCTTACTGTGCCATTCATTGAGATTCTTTACTGCAACCAAAAATAAGTTTATACGCTCCCGGTTCTTATCTCTTTTTAAATCTTCTGTTGAACTAGCTCCTTAGAGACTCCCATCTCTACTTCTTCATCAGCTCAAGTTCTTGTCAACATCACTAGTGGTTTTCATTTTGCCAGAAACAGTAATGAATTTTTAGTTCTTGTCTTTCTTGATCATTTGGTCTCTTCTCTTGGTTGTTTTCCCTTCACCATTTATTACTTCACAGAATCCATTACGGGTCATTTTCATCACTCCAAACTTTACATGTCTGAGATACTTCTAGTTTCTCTACTTCATCTGCATGCCCTTTAGCTGATCTAGTTTGGTCCTATGGTGTTAAACATAAACTCTAATCTGATGAGACACATTTATATCTCCAAACTGTCTTTTCCTTATAATTCAGACACAAATAGAAATGTCTCCTCACCTTAAACATTTTTATTTCTAATGATTATTTTAAATGTAACTGACTTTCACCTTTTCTAGTGTGCAGGCGAAAATATTTGGAGTTGCCCTTGACTGATTCTCTGTCTGTCTGTCTGTCTGTCTCTCTCATTTAATAGCAAATCTGTCAAAAAATGATGCTAGATCTACATGTAAATGCATCCAGGGACTTCATTTCTCACTATACCAACTACTAGCACTTTGACCTAAGTTATAGCACTGAGAGGATAGTTTCCTCTATTGTCTCCTTAAATTTTAGCAATTTTACCTTCTGTTGTCTACACAGAATTTAGAATGTCTCTTTAACACTGTAAGGTATACTATGCCATTCTTCCACAGCAAATGCTCTAACTGGTTCATATTTCATTCAGAGGAGCAACCAGGCTAAAAGCCCTCTGTAAACCAGCCAACTCTTTCCTCTCATCTTCCCTTCACTCATCCTGCCCTAACCACAAAGGCCCCATTTGTTTATCTTCTATTTATCTCAGAGATTTAGCACTTGCTATTCTCTTAAAAATGAAAAGATCTAGAAGAAAACTTTATGATTTGCTTATCTCATTTTCCTCAATTTCTTATATATAGTGAAATCTTGCTTTTAATCTTCATTCATTAAATTGACTGTATGACCACTTTGTACATATATCTATATGGTTACGCCTGAATGTTTGTATGTGTGTGGGGTGTGTGTGTGTGTGTGTGTGTGTGTGTATGCATTCTCTCATGTCTCTCTTCCAACACTAGAATGTGAACTCCATGAGAGCAGACACTTCATCTAATTCAATGCTTGAGGTTGGCAGTCTTCTAAATGACTTCCATTGATCGCCACCCCTTTATTTTCTTACTCTGTGTAATCCCTTTTCCTTAAGTTTAAACTAGACTTAGTGACTTTTTTTAATGAATTGGATGTGACAAAAGTGATAGGATGTTATTTCTGATATTAAGTCACAAAAACCTATGACTTTCATATTATGCACTCGTGTGGAAGGGAAGTGAAGATAGACTCTGGATGACCATTAATAAGAAACTGAGGGCTATAGCCTAATGACCATTGAGGAACTGCATCCTGAACATGTGAGCGAGCTTCGAATTGGATCCATCGCTCAGTCAGATGATACTCAATTCCTGACTGATACTTTGATGGTAGCTTGTGAGAGATTCTGAAGCAGAGACCCCAGCTAAGCCACGCTAGAATTCTCAACCCTCAGAAATGTTAGACACTAAATGCCGTTTTGATCTCCCAAGTTTCGGGGTAGTTGTTACACAGAAGATAAATAATACAATGTTATATCCCATTCATACAGGAAGCAATAAATATTAAAATAACCATATAAAATTTTTATTTTTTAGGTCAAAATTGTTCAAGTATGGATATTTTCAAAGAGTTTAATATATATTTGTTGAATGGAGTAATGAAGAGCTTATAGGACTATAAACCATTACTAAAAAGAGTAAAATTGCTTAAAGTACATAAGTAATTTATAGCAGTTAAGAGGGAATTTGTATGATTTAGCGAAAAAATAATGTAAGGCCAAGAAGCTCTTTTGAGTTGTCACTTGGCCACTTTCTGGCAATTAAATATTTGGCATATTATTCTCAATTTTTTAAATTGATATTACTAATTATTCTTGAGAATTATTCTAAAGATGAAGTGATAAAAATTAACTTTTATTGTTTGATACATTAATTTTTATAGAAAAGTATTTTCCATTTTCAGTCAAAAATATTACTTAACATACTAAGTTTCAGTATTGATTTTTTGTTTTTCCGGAAAGGAGATGTGTTTTTTAAGGAAGCTGAATAATAAAAAAAAAACAGCCAAATATTTGGTATGACTACATTGAAGCCTAAATAATCTTCCTTATACAATCTAGTTTTAATATTAATCATTTGATTTTATTTGACATATTTATTTTTTATAGAATCAAATAATATATTCAAGAACCCTTTAATCAATCAGATATAAGGTAAATATTTCCAGGTAGAATCATACTTCAAAAGGAAAATGATAATTTTAGTTTTAAATCAAAGTCATATATTTAGGTTTAGAACTAGACCTTTTAGTAACAGCTTCTATAAAATATTCAAATACAGAAGACATTTGTCTTGAATGTCAAGTAAGAGATGCACGTTTTAGAAAACAAATCTTGGTAATTTATGTCTGACTTTTTTCTATTTTTAAAATTTAGATACATTATTTAGGTAAAATTTTTACAAATAATAAAGAAAAATAATTGAAAAAGAGAAAAACTTTAAAATATATTTAACAAAGTTATGAGAGATATTTTCATGAATATTATCTAAGTAGAAAGAAATACAATAATAATTTGAAGCCTTTATTTCTTATGTTAGAAGAACAGGAAATAGGCATGTTTATATTAAAAATATATATATATATATACACACACATAATATCTTATTTGAGAAAGAAGTATGTCTTTTAACTGTCAACGGTCTCATCTTATATTCACAAATTTTGTTGTTCTCCATCATCAATATTTGCATCGTATGTTTTGTATTTTAAAATATATGTGAAATTCCAACATAGTATATTCAATTTGGATGATTTCAATGTCTTTTTGTTTAGTAGACATTTAGGTATTTGAAATATACAGTTATGGTTTTATAAAAATAATAAAAAACAGTTGCTTGAATTCAAATCAGTTACAGAAGAAAATAAGTATTCATGAAATTGAAGGGTATATTATGATTCATGAGATGAATATATTAGTGTGGTATGGACATAAGCAACATATCAAGAATGAAAACAAACTGTGAATAAAAAAATATATGTGATAGATTCATTTTAGAATGCTATAAAATATTCACAGCATTATAAATTTTTATCCTTTTGTTATTTCTTGCTTTATTTAATTATAAAAATGTAAACCAGTAAAGACAAAGTTTATATTTTTATTTATGAAACATGAGGGTGATTGTAAATAATCAAATATAATGTTATCATATTTTTTCTTACTTTCTACCTCTGAATTTAATAAAATGAATAAACACATTTTTACAACAATACTTTTTTCTGATATGGTGCTTTTTAAATTATGAAAGTAATATGTTTATTAAAGGAAACAAAAAATATGAAAAAGACTAGAAAGAGGAGATAATTTGCAATTTTCCCAACTCTTAAATACAGAACATGGTTGAATATTCTGGGACTTTTAAAGGCTACACTTTACCAGCTGTATAGATTGCAATAATTGATTTGTGGAGTTCAGAATTGTTGGCTCAGAAATTGAAGAGAACCTCAAAGGAACCAGTGAACTTTATGGCAGAGGAGAAGTCAAATATATATAAATGGTACATGAGTGTGTACACACACACACACATACACACACACACACACACACATACATAATACATGCATACTTACATACAGGACATATATACATATATACATGTGTGTATAGATACATATATAGTATGTATACATAAACCATACATATATAAAGCACATGGCACATTCTCAAATCACATTTGCATAAATATCACCTAGAAGTACATAAGAAATTTAATAACTGTGATTGAATCTGAAAAAGCAAAGTGAGTGACTGAAGCAACTATCATGGGAAGGAGAATGTCCACTGTACACCTGTAGCAGGCCTGTCCTATACTCCAGTCAGGTCTCTGAGATCTCACTTGCTCAGTCTCAGCAACACCACATCTATTTGGGCTCTGTCTTTCATCAGTACAATCTAAAACAGTTCTGCTTTAAGCCTACAACCCTACTACTTGACTCTCTCACTGGGCCTTCTCTGTAGATTTGAGATGTGAGATACCTACCACAGGATCCATTTTTAACCACACAACCAAAAAAAAAACACAAGAGATGATTTCCCATGGGGTGAACACTTGACAAATGGGAATCAGAGACCAGCAAATTAATTCTTCCCTTTTTCTTTCTCTGAAAGACTGTCCTGGGATGCAATTCTTCAAAAAGCTTATTGCAAGATGGTTTTACACAACTGATACAAAATCTTGGAAAGCATAGTAATTCACTAGATATTAACTCTCTCATCTCCCTTCCCTAACTTACTTTCCCCCCTTTCACTCTATTCCCCGGATTACAGTTCCTAATAGAATGCTAATATATAAACGTTTGCTTGGATATCTACTTGTTGCAGAACATAGTCCAAAATAGTAGATTCCAAAGTGTTTCTAAACACAGACCTGCAGGGTAACAGGCCTGGAAATGGATTATGCGTCATTGCAATGGCAATAATTTGTTATTAGTTAACCCCTGACATGCAGTGGCATCATAATTATTATCACTCTCACCTAATGTTAATTGAAATTAGTGCATTCACAAATAATGTGTTGATATATTCAGAAACAGTGGGGTTTGCAGTCTATGGAGTCAATGATAATTATAAGTAATATTATAAGAGACCTTGCCTAAACTAGAACCAGAAAGATTTTCTCAAGGTTTTTTCTAGGGGTTTTATAATTTTAGCTTTAATATTCAGAACCATAATCTATTTTGAATTTTGTTTATTTTATAACATCATTAAAGTGTTGAGGTTCGTTGTTTTCACATCTAATTATTACAGCCAAGATCTATTTAGTTATTTTTCCTATGTGGGCAACTACATATTAGCAAACAAAATGTTAGATAATATTAAATAATATTAGTAGGCAATAGTGTGACATATATATTATTTATACATATATATGAAGATCTACATATTTATTTAAAGCTATTTAAATTCTGGTGTTTTCAAACCTTTTCCCCATGGAATTAAACACAATTTATGTTTTAAAAATATATGTTGTTAAATTCAAACATGCTCTAAGTAAATAAATTGAACTTTGTTAGAACCCTTGCAATCTGATTTTAAAGTACCATTTAATTTTTAATGTATACTCTTCTATGGAAATGTGCTAGTTTGTTTTTATTTGCATGTTCTGTTTATCTAATATGCATTGTAATGCATTTCACCGATGGTGACTGAAGAAAATGGTTTAGTGGAGGGAACTGTCATTTCAGTTGCCATGTTTCAGGTTTCAGTTGCCTTCAGGAAGCAAGTTTCTTTTTGATGAGCTGCATTGCTGCCCTGCACAGAGATTAAAACAACAACAATTAGGACCAATGTTAGTAAAATCTAGGACCCTGGTATATGTGATGAGGATATCTAGACTGATTACTTAAAATAGATACTTCTGAAGGAGTTGTTTCTGCTGGACCTCCTGAATCCTCAGAATGCATAGAGATAATTCACTGTTCCTTCCTAGTGAAAGCTGGCACTTTATCCACATTAGAAGACACCATAATGGCCTCTCCCACAAGGCAACAGGTGATTGCCTTCTCTCAAGAGCTCCATTTATTCTGCCATGAGTCAGAGTCTGATAACTAGCATTAAATTGTAATATAACCCAACTGGAATGTGTTAAATCTAACAGAGAAAGAGAGAGAGAGAGAGAGAGAGAGAGAGAGAGTAATAAACTAACTAAAGGAGCTATAAGAATTAGTTGACAAACATTGGATTGAAGAGAGTAACCCACAGATTGCCTTTTGAGGGTACTGGATTGATAGGCTAGAATATAAGACTGAGTAAGAATTCTTCTCAGGATTTGGGATTTAACACGAGTGAGAACTCCAGGAATAAGGCGATCTCATTACTGCCTCAGGAGAATAAAGAAAGTGATGTCATATGTTGAGTGACACAGACGTAGCTGAGTTTCCGTGGCAGAATAAAGAAGCTGCAAAAGAGAAAATGCTGGATAGACTGTATTATGTGAGTCCAGAAAACCTACTAGAGTTTAATGTTCTACAAGAAGAGCCAAAGCCACAACACTCACACATTCACTAGTGCCATCAGAAGAAATGATTGATGAGAGGGCACTGGCATTACAAAAAATTAAGTGGTAGCTCTCCTCTGTAAGGCTGGGTTCTTGAGAGAAAAGGAGATAGCACAGCTAGAATGGTTACTACCTATCACGATGATGGGAAGATCTCAACAATAATAGCAGTGGACACCAGCTAAGGTTCACGGCCTAAACACAGTGGTAGAGATAGTTTACTGAGTATAGTGTTCCTATAGGCAAAAGGGTTAGGTTGCGAACTAGGGTACTGTTCATCAAGTGGAGTAAGAAAATGGCAAAGGTAGAAGTGTAGGAAGATGAGAGAGGCCACTCCTACAGCCATGATCTCTTTGCTTTTCAGTTCCCAGAACTGTGTTAGTTTTTACGTCTGTAGACTATTTCCTGCTCAGATAGTCAGAGAGCTAGAAAGATTTTGCAGCACAGTACATATTGTAATTATCTCTTTACAGTTGTCCCCAAAGGGACCTAATATTTTTTCTTTCTTCATTTTATCCTTCTCTTCCTTCCCTCTTTTTTTTTTTTTTTTTTTTTTTTTTTTTTTTTTTTTTTTTTTTTTTTTTTTTTTTTTTTTTTTTTTTTTTTTTTTTTTTTTTTTTTTTTTTTTTTTTTTTTGTCTCCTTCTTTTTCTCTCCTTGATTTCTCTAGGACTTTGTTTGGGTGGGAAGGAGGTTTAGAGTTAATAACCAAGAGAGCTGCATGCTCACATTAATCAACTGCATTCTTACAGTAATAAATAAAGATCAGACAACATGGTGAGAAATCACGATTGAGATTGCTGCAAACCAGTGTTATTAATCATGATATAGAGGTTTTGTGTGAGATGAACATTTTGATGTTATATTTCTCACTTGCTGATTTTTGATTTACTTCCCAATTAACTTATGAAGTTCTTCAGTTTTTACTGGCAACAATGATTTTTTTAAAAAGCCTTAATTATACTTTTCCTGACAGCAATATGCAAGACAAATGCTTTATCTGATATGTCTAAAACTTATTAAAAGATTGCAATCTTCACCCTGTGTTCTATGTTAAATGTCAGCTATGTTTGACCATTTACTAAGATCTAAAATTAATAATTAATATCATAAAATACAATTTGCAGTTCATTTTTCAAGACATTCTGAAGGAAATTCAGGTCATGTCACCAAACCAAGCTGTGTCTTTCATATTATTGTTTCACATATTGAGAACTCTTTCTTATTAAAAAAAATAAAATCTACCATTCTTATTCATTTTTCTTATTATATAAACATGTAACAATGTTCAGAAAGAGCTAGCTCTACTTCATGCACTTTGATAATGAGGCAGAATATAATGAGAAACAAAGCCCAAAACTTTTAACTAATTGACATAATTCACTAATGAGGAAAAAAAAAATTTTATATATATATATATATATATATATATATATATATATATATATATATATATAATCAACTACTAATTGTATAGGCACAGTGTGACAAGCATTGTATTAGGCACAGAAATTATTGTGGCAAGTTCAAGGTACCCTGCCTGCTTCCTCTTGGAGCTTTTAGACTATGAAAAAAAAGGTAGAAATAAAAATGTCAAACCATTTATTAGAGAATGGGAAGTACAGAGTGTTATGATCTGGGCCTCTAATTGAGAGTAAGAGTCAGGAAGTTTAATTTATCTAAGTATAATGGAGTCTTTGGGAGAAAGGAAAAAATAGTATTTATTGGTCTGGAAGTCACTAATGTTTTTGTCTATCGGGGAAAATGCAAGCTGCCTTTTGGATAATCTATTTTCAGACTTTTTCACAGCCTGGTGCTTTCTTAGTGATGCTGGTTTAAGCAGATTAGGCATCTTTTTGCCCTAGCAAAAAGTAAAACAGACCTGCAGCCCAACAAAAACCAGTTTCAGGAATCCTTTGTTTTATGAAGTGGTTTCAATGGCAAGAATAGATAGTATCATATAGAATTGAAGATATTCCTTGGGGTGACAGGTTGTCTCACAGATTATGACCCCACGTCTACTCTTTGGTGGAGAAATGTAATTAGAAATTCTCTAATGGAATTTGTCCAGAGTGAAGCCCACTTACATTACAGGCTCCATGGAACTCAGAGGTACTCACAAGCAAGGAAGAGGGGCATTTTTATTTGAGATCCAAAAATATCAGCAGCATCTATAGGTTTAGCTAGAATATTCATACGTGGTTAAGTTTTAGAGTCTTTGCAGCACCAGCCACCCAGATACAGTGACAGTACTCAAGAGGAGTTACAGGATGGGAATGTGTGTGAGGTTCTAATCTTGGTCAACCAGTGTGAGCCTTTAAGGGACTCTAGGGCATCTCTCTAGGTATGGAGCTCACCAGCAGGACATTAAAATAGAGATCAAGATTCTCTAGAATGTGTTAGACTGTTGGGGTTTTTTCCTTCTTCTTTCAGTTAAGATTTATTGAAACTGTGTGGTCTAATTTACAATGCTCAAATCTTACAGCAGTCAAGAAAAACTGTGACTAATAATTTTATAATTTGGAACTTCTGGCAAAAGGAGGCAGATTTTACCTGAAGATGCCCTGTAAGATTTTGGACTCCCTGGGGTTTTAACTACCTTAGCAAAACTGGTAGGTACACTGCTTTTGTTTTGTTTTCTCTTCTATTAAACCTTTCTTTTTAATAGTGATATGTTGCATCACATCAACTAGAGTCGAATGCATGAAAATAAATCTAGTTTATAAGATTTTTCTTTGCCAGGATTGATTCTTTGGCCCATCTTATCAGTAGAGTTTCTAAATAATTTTTTGGAAGTTATGGTAGAAACTACTTCTCCTCATTTTACATAGCTAGACTATGTTTGCCAGTCATGTTGATGGTGTAGTCTTGAGGCCAAGTTTTCTCAAATAAAGAGTGTGCATCTACATGTGTTTTGCTTCCACGTTGGGCATTTGAAAGCATCTCATATAATTATTTCAAAGCCTTTTCACTTCAGCTGGCTTTCTCTTGATGGCCCTAGAAAATGGCAGAGCCAGAGGTGGTATAAGATCCAGAAAAAAACATATGAGGAAGAGGCAATACCTTGCTCTGAACATCATGCTATAGTTAAAAGTGATTCTATTTGAACATATTTATTTATTTATTTATTTTTACATCTATCTATCTATCTATCTATCTATCTATCTATCTATCTATCTATCTATCTATCTATCTATGGCTGTCCTTATATGTTCTTTAGATCTGTTTTATTGTTTTGGTATATATTGTTTAAACAGGCTAGTATTTATATTTCATTCTACATCAGAGTATCACTAACTTCTAATGAAGAAAATCTTTTTGAATGTTAATAAAGAGAAGGGTCGGAAGCAAAAAAAAAATGAATAGATTTTGTGCCCTACTCTGAGAAGACTAAATTTGTGAACACTTTCCCCTAGAGCTTTAAATAAACTTTTCCTGTTTGGGCATATCACTGTTACCTTTTTTTTTTCCCCATCATTTTAATCCCATTCTTGTTTTCTTAAAAAAAAAAAAAAACAAAAATTTCCTCCAACTGGTTAATGCTGCCAAATTTCTTTTTTTAATTAAATTTATCAAGGTGACATTGTTAATAAAATTACATAGGTCTCAAGTGTATAATTCAATAATACACCATATGTATATTACATTATATATTCAGCACCTACATTACCTATTTTTAAAGTAGTTTAGTCCAATCTAGAAAAAACATGATTAAAATATTAGAGAAAAAAGGTTTATAGAAAGCAAATATTATTTTCTTGCTGCTAAAGCTAAGTGGAGATGCAATTAAATATTTTTAAAAATACATGCAAATAAATTTTAAGCTAACATGGTGAAAAAATTCAAAATTGTTACACACTAACTATTTCAAAATTAAATCACATTTAAAAATTAAGTAAACAAAGAGCCCCAAAATTTGATTTTTCAAATTAGCAATCTACTCACAGATATACATACATACCTACATATATAGATAGTAGTCATTTGTAACTTTGTTTTGCAAACATTATGCCACAGAAATTAAACTTTGTCACATTCTCTGCTTTTTAAAAAATTCATTATAACAGCATTATCCAGTTACTTAAGATGATTTACAAAATAAAACAGAAATATATAAGATTACTGAAACTACTAAAATCAGTAACTTCTTTAAATCTGAGAATGAACCAAAATTTACCATGATATGAATTATCTATAAGAAGAAATGACTTGAAGGACATGTGTAAAATGTATTCTTTAATATAAATCAGTGTTATTAAGGATCTGTGCTTATTATTTTTCTTCAAAATCACCACTTTTTAATTTTATCAGTAGAAAATATACACTCAAGTAATGTTAAAAACATAATTTTGTTGCTATCATTATATATTCAAGATACTTTTATAAAATTATGATAATAACCTCTCAAATTAAGCAAAATAATAAATTAGATTATATATCTTAGAAATATAATGTAAAATGAAATCCAGAGACTATATAAATACTGTACAAAGCTAGAGAAGTACATTTTAAAATCTACCAGCATTTCTTCTGTATTTTTTCTGTAAGAGGGTATGATTTAATTGGTTTGGATATATACACTATCTTTTTGAATGGAAAGAAATCACTTTAAAGATTTTAAAAAATTTTAATAAGTAGGCACATATGTCTTAATGCATTTGAGGAAGATATGAGTTTTGTTATAGAAGCTACCAAACACCACATCAGGTGTTTTAGCTCAGTGGTCTGTTTATAATTGTAATTTGAACTCTTCTTTAAAATGAGAAAGCTCTGTAAATATTTACTCCATGCCTAGATTTAGAAAACATTATTTTTGAAAAATAATTATACCTGACTAAACCTGTATGTTTGTTTCCTGGACAATTGATTACAGTGGATCCATTTGTACATTAGGCTAAGCTTTGGGAGGACAGATATTCTGCTCTAATGTCTCCATTTCATATAGAAGAAACAGAGTAAAATCAAATATCATAAATGATAGCACAAAAATATTAGTTACAATTTACATATTTTAAAGAATCCACTTAAAATATAAAAAAGTATATATTATATTTTCATTCTGAGCATGCATTTGCATGTGTGTGTGTGTGTGTGTGTGTGTGTGTGTGTGTGTGTGTATGTGTGCGTGTGTGTGTGATGATATCCATTCTAATAATTCCTCTTAAGTCCAAGGAAATTTTTTTCCTTCTAATCCATTATTGGTTATTGCCTTATGATAAGCAGCTACTAAATCTCTCGAACCCTCATTGAATTCATGCCCTGAAAATGACTGTCTCTATAATGCTGATCTAACCAGTTCTTTAATCCTTGATTTGATTTTATGCAAAGTAAGGATAATATCTGTAGTAGACATAAGTGGTTTTCTACTTCACTTTAAATCTCCCTATTACATCACCAATTTTATTCATGTTTCTTATTCTCTCATATAATTCGCTATTAAATCATGCTTAGTCTAAGTGAATTATTAAAGTCTCATTCTTTATACCATAGATAGATGCAGGAAAGGCTATAGAAACTTGATCCTGCCCAAAAGATAAAAACATATTTTATTCATAGTTATATCTGTGTTCATATTCATTTATATAATGAAAGTCTAATGGAAGCATTCTGGGGTAATTTTCTTCATTACACGTAAGAAGCATTATCCACAGCATCTACTACATGTTCTCATGTTTACACACACAGTCACAGCCACTTCACTCCCATGAAGGGAAGAAGCCTGAGAAAAAGCTACTGAGCTGAGGAGGACAAGGAAAAAAATCTGGGTTCTTGATGACATTTCAGCCACTGAATTAAACAACCCTGGGGTGACTGACCTGGAGAGGCTCTGTTATATGAGTTAATAAATTTTTCTTATTGAAATGGGATTTTTAAATCTTTTCCTGGAAAAAGAGTCATATCTAGTGTAGTACTTATAGTTCTGGTGGGGTGATTTAACAAATTAACCCATGAACAGCACATAGCAGAGAGGTTGGTATATAAAATACTTCAAAAATGGAAATTATTGATTTTTTTCTTCTGTAATTATTATTATTAGTTGTAGTTTCTTATAGTTTGAAACTTAAGGTATATATATATATGTGTGTGTATATAAAATTTTATATATATAAATATATATAAATTTTTTTTAAATCTTTATTATAAAATTTATACGAGAAAGTTTCTATTATTATATGACAAAGTTGCTTATCCCCTTAACATTAGCTTTTGAACAATATTTTTGGATGAGTGTTTTCTGATTAATTATAATGTTAACTTTTACTTCTTCCTACACAGGGATATTTTAATCTTCTGATTGGACTATATCATCTTTCATGGATGTTTTGAACCTGGTGAAGAAAATGAACTGGAATTGGGAGAAGTTTTAACAGTTCGGTTGATATATTTCTCTGATGATGCTTGTTTGCGTAAGGTACCTCATCTACCTCTGTGCATTTTTTTCCCTTTTCATGTTTCATATGTTTTACTTACTCCAAGAAACATGGCTTAAATTTTCTGGCTGGCTTTAGAGGAACAACAGTATTTTTTTTCATATTAATAGACATTTTTGTTTGCCTCTTAAGCAGAGGTTTTCGATCCCACTTCCAAGTCCACTGTCTATGAGAATTGTTGCTACCAGCTCATGAATCTTTCTGGAGTTCATTTATACAAACAATTTTTTTCCCAAGATTATTTCAGAAAGGTTTAAATTGTCATACTTTTTCTAAAGCAGTTATATCTTGTCTATTATGTTTCTAGACTTACTCATATTGTTATTTTTATCTTGTTAGGTTTCTAATTCTTTATTAAATTTGTGCTTTTTTATTTTATAACTTTATTGTTATTATAGTGAGTCTTAAGGGGGAATGGGGATAAACACATATGTTCAATCCAACTGTCTTTTTTTCTTTTCCAGATGTCTTTTATTGTGTATTTATTTTATATTCAGCTTCAAATTACTTTGTTCATCTCTACAAAATTAATCTTCCATTACTTTACCCATGTCTTGTTTAATGAATTTTAAAACACAATTAGAATCTACAGAGAAAGATTCAAATATATTTTTTCCAGAAGCACTTTCTGCCTCAGTATATGATTTATATTCCCCAAACATGACATCAAATATTCCCATTTGCACATTGCCTAATGTCTTACTACCATCTACTATTATTCTGTCATCGTCTGAATAGATGAGCTACCCTCATTGACAAATTTGGGTTTCAGGAGTGGGGAATTTATTTGTTCAAAGTCAACTAACAGTGAGTGTCAGAGTCATATGTAAACCTAGAGCCATTGATTTCAATGCACAGGTTGTTTGCATTTCACCAAAATGCCCTATAACTGATCGCTCAAGGCTGAAATCCTATGGATTACACCTCTGCTACATTATTATACTGTTTAACAGACAAGGCCTAAACATGAGTTTTGAACAAATGAAAATTCTCTGTACTTCCCTTTTATAAGTAGAAATTATATATGCAAGAGAAAGAAAGGTATGAGAGGAGGAGAAATTGGCAAGCCGGAGACTTCTTTAGAAAAACAAAAACTAAAACAAAAACCTCTGATTATCTTTACCACAGATTACAGGCATTTTTTTTTTTTTTAAGCTAAACATAGTAATCAGATTTTTTATACAACTGCCTTTGATTATGCATGAATCAGTTTTATTAAGTAAATATAATGACATCAGTTTTATCTAACTTTTTATGTGAGCAAACCCCTAAAAGTCCTTGATTTGTTGAAGCTAAGAAATTTTATAGGTAGAAATAATTTAAATTTTCTGCAATTTCTGTTTGTTTTTAAATAAGTGGAAAAAAAATCTCAGATATTTACTACAAAAGTTGTATTTTTATTATATTGATATATCTGAATATTTACATATAGATATATTTATATATATAGCAAAAATAAACACGGCATTTTATAGGTTACTTTGTCAAAATGATGTTTCTGTAAATTCTCAAATATATAATTATTATTATGTAAGTATACTGTTATCTACTTTTTAAATTTTTTATTTTATATCCTCACATGAATGCTTTGTAGTTTATTTTTTTCTACATGTAATAAAGAAAAAATATAAACATCCTTGTTGTCAAGTATTATGTCATATTAATCTCAAAATAGTTGCAAATAATTTCAGATATTAGGCTCAAACATAACAGGCTAACAAGTCATCTACATGAAACATAGAAATAGTCATGTAATTAGGAATTGAAAAAAGAAACAAGAGAGTCATAAAGGAAACTTCAATCAGAAATCTTTACAGAAGTGAAAAGATATTTTTCGTCTCAATATTTTAGGTACAGTCCAAAAGGGCGATGCTCGATTTCTACATGAATGTTTATTTTTATAAACCCCATTTATGTAATTACAGAAAATAATTTAGGAAATATCTGCCATATCTTCTACTTGTGGAAGTTTGATGTGTTTTCTATAAGATGAATCCATGTGGCAATAATACCAAGATTTTTTTTTAATACAATATGTTTAAATGTGTTAACTTTTAAGATATCAGTATATATTTGAAATCATAATAGTATAAGTAAAATAAAACTAAAACCATTTAAAAATAATAAATACAATTAAAAGTTTCTCATTAAGAAACAAACATTAATGAAATTTTGAGATAGAAAAAAATAAAATAAAGCAAAATTATCTCAAAGATGTAAAGAATATCTTTCAAGTATGATTACCTGTCTCTTGAAAAAAATCAATTTTCAATTGTCATATTATAGGCCTGTGTATTTCAACATACCAACTTTGGGAAGAAGTATATCTCACCATTCTTAAATAGAAATAATCCATTTAGCAATTAAGAAACTTTAGAAAATATATCATAAAAGCTCAAAATAACATGTTAATTTTTTTAACATTCTTTGAATTAAGAAAATGTTTTATACATAAAAATATTTTTTGTAACTTTAAATATTATTGTAATTCTCAGCAGAAAGAATATTTGCATAACACAATTCTAAATATAATATTCACTGCTACTTATGGTCTGTCATTGATTATTCAATAATTATATGTCATAGAGAATGCTGGTATTTGTTTTTTTCATCATTTCTGAGTTCCTGCAAATAAATGCAATTGAAAATTTCTTTAGTAATACTTTGCATAATAATCCACATTTTCCCTTGTTTTTTTTTCTTTGATTACCTGTTATTTCATTTTGCTTTGTTTATAGTTTACTTACTAGCCAACACATTTCATTTGATAATTAATATTTTATTCTTTCAAAAAAATTGAATAACAACAAACAATATTAATCCACTCTCAAAATACAATTGCATCCACTACTATGTGCTTTTTATGACATGAATCATATTTTAATATATTTTTCTTACATGCAGATAAAATCATATCTTAATGATCAATAGGGAAGAACCACATCATCTTTCCCAATTAAGAAATCTAATGTACATATTAAATGATCTGTAGATAAAAGTCAAACTAAAAACCTAAAAGTTTCCTCTTATTAGAAGCAATTATATCTTTATTGTGAACCAAGAAAGTATCTCAGATCACTTTATTGTTTGTTGAAGTTATTGAAATAAATTCTTTTTATAGAAATAAAGTATGAAGTAATCTTTTCTACCCTAAATTTTTAACTCAACACTAGAGACGTTTTTTCAAAAATATCTGCTAGTCTGTTGACATGATACCAACTTTTACTGCAATAGGATATCTGCTTTAGTTTTAGTCTTTATTATATTGAACCACATTTATTACCCATCTCTTTAGGATAACAAAATTGTTCTGTTATGTGTGTGGTTTCCTACATTTATCATCAACTTAAACAGAAAATGAAAGGAGTGCCTGGTTGAGAAAATGCCAGAAGCATTCAGATGAGCCATATACCATTAGCAGGCATTATTTATTCATAAATCTCATATTTACTGGGAGCATTTTGCAATTCTAAAAAGTAATCATAAATTTATCTTGGCTATCTTGGAAGAGTAGCAAACTGGAATTGCTATCATGAAATCATAAGAGTGAATCTGTATCTAATGGCCTGAAATAGATGTTTATGTTTAAAAAAACTTCAAGAAGTATGGCACTCTCCAAGTTATTTGATAAAAATAAACACAACCATTAATCTAATGATTCATCTTCAGGAAATCTGATCAAGTAAGACATTCTTTAAAAATGTTTGATATAAGGAAATGTGTTGCAGTTCTACCTATGGTAAACATAAATTAGAAATGCAACAGTGGTAATAATAATGGTATTGATATTTATTGAGTTCTTACTATGCGATTGCCCTTTGTCCATACCTGATCTTACTTAATCTTGTCAACAACCTAATAAGTTAGGTCTCACTATTACATGCATTTTGAAATGAAGTAACTGAGCCTCAAAATGCTTATGTAAACTAAGCAAGTCTAGCACATAATACATGCTTTGAATGCAAACTTGGCATTTTTAATATTCATGAGTTAGAGCTTGCTAATGCCAGTTAGACTACATTGCAAAAGTCTTTAATTGTAAAGTTCATTGTCAAACAACATTTGGATGTGACTATTTGTATGCATATTTTGTATGAATTTTGCTTTATGACTAAAACATGAAAAACATATTCATAGTGCTTTAAAATCAACCACTGTGTGTGATGAATTTATTCTCAGTCATTCTTGATATTTCCTGCTATCTCCAGGCGGGGCTGGATTTAAGGGTGAGCAACTAGTATGTGAGCACAGAGATTTATGGGTGAGCACAGGGTCCCACCCTCAGAAAGGCCTGCACTTGTAGCTCAATGCTCTGCAGTTGCAGTCTTAAAATTCTTAGTAATTTTATATTTAAATTTACATTCCATGGGTGAATTGTGATGGGGTAATGGAGTATGTATTGTCCCGACCCGCAGGACTTAGTTATTCGTGGGGGGGACGAGGAGGATCCGACCTGAAAGAAAATGGGGGCGAAAGAAGAGCGGAGGCAAGACAAAGTTCTGATCAAGCCTCCAAATTTTTATTGCAAACCGGGGATAAATATACACAGAGGTTCAGGGGGCGGTATAGGCTAAGGGGTACTTGTAGGCAGGGGAT
>PVKZ01007789.1:0-20207 GCA_004027375.1 Macroglossus sobrinus | reverse complement strand
GACGTCCCTGTAGTCAGCAAGCTCTGAGGACGACTGGCTCCCACTCGTCTGTGTGGAAGATGCACCTACAGCAGCACCTTGATGAGTGTCCTGGGGGAGAGGGATTATTAAACTTAGAATTGAGAAATTCTACTCCACTGAAAATATTTTCAGGACTCAGCACAGAGACAGGAAGAAATGCAGGCTCCAAAACCGGCTAAAAGGTGGAGGGTTACCTGGATCAGGAAACACGCACTGGGAGGCGGACGTGGCTGTGGATGGTCATAAGTGCAAAGGGGAGAAAGAAGAAGACCTGGAGGCTTGGAAAACAGCCGGGGGAACGAGCTCGTATGTGGACAGACGCAGGTTAAACACGTGTGCTCCCATCGGTATCTCCACTGACCCACTGTCAAGGGTTTCGGCGAGCAACGGACGGGCTGATCCGCCGACAGTGTGGGCAACTGTTTAGTCCGCGTTTGCTCGTTTTTGAACACAGTGCTCACTGCTAACAGCGAAGGGTGTGCACAGGCTCAAAAAAAGAAAATCATTTCTTTCACCAGACAAACCCCGACACCACCATGGTTAAGGGGCCAGTTTGCAAGAGTCCAAACCAATCCTGAACCTTAGATACAATGAAATGTCCCAGGGGAAACCGCCTCGCCTGCCGGCAGGTTGACCACGAGACCCGCCGGCTCGGGGTTTGGCTCGGGGTTTGGCGCGGCTCTCCCTGCCGCGCCGCCTCTGTCAGGCCAGCCCCAGGGCAGCTGGGCATCAAAACGGAGTGCCTTCCCCCTGAGCTCCATTCCAGCGGGTTCTTCTCCCTCCCCACCCTTCCATGATTCTCTGGGCGGAGCCCACAGCTTTCTGTATTAAACATTCCATTCAGTTCGTTTTTAATTTAAAAACTTATTACCTATCGAGTAAGTTAGACAGCCACAGTTCAAAATACAAAAAGTACAAACGGGCACACGCTGAAACGCCCCCTCTGGTTTCCCTCCCGTGGCGCTGGCCGGCAGCGGAGGCCCCAGGAAAACGCGCCGCTTCACAGACGGCCCCGAGCTGCTCCGGGCCGCGGGGCCGCGGCGTCTGCGCTGGGCTTTAAACCCCGGCACCCCGAAGTGCCGCGCCCCGCTTCCCGGCGGCCTCCCTCCCGCTCCCGCACGGCCAAGCCCTGGGCCTGCTGCTCGGGCGTCGCGGGGGGCGCCGCGTCCGCTCCTGTGCGCACCGGGCGGCGGCCGCCTGCGTCGCTCCCCAGCTGACGGGGGACGCTCGGAACCGCACGTTCACCCCCGAGGGAGTGCCGAGGACCGCGGGCCGGGAGAAGCCGGGAGGAAGAAGCGGGGCCAGGGACGCGCGCTCCGCACCCCCGGGGCGCCGCCCGCCTGTGTGCGCCCCGCCCGCACCTGCGCCTGGCCGCGGGCTGGCTCAGGCCCTCGTGGGCCCGGCGTCCCAGCGGGGACTCCCTGGCGTGTCTCCGAGTCCTACACGCAGGGCGGAGCGCCAGCTCCGCTCTCCCGGCTGCGCCCCCGCCTGCCTGCGGTGTGGACGGAGGAAGCTGCGGCTTCTACGGGTTGGGCCTCATCCTGGACCTCACACGACGGAGTTTCAGGGATCAAAAGGATCAAAAGAATTTCGGGCCTGTGACCTGAGGGAGAACTCACTGTTAACCAGAGAACCGTGAGAGTGAACGCCTGACCCCAAGGGCTATTTAAATGTGGCCTTTATCAAAGTATCTGGAGCACAGAATCTGGGATACGGGTGGATATAAAAGTAACATGTAGTTAATACTGAAGATTCGCCACCAGATTTCATTACATGGGGAAACGAGAACTGCAGACGGGGAGATGGCAGAGCCGATGGAGTACGGGGACAGAGGAGGCTGAATGAGAAACTCCACTGATGACAGATGAATTCGGAAAGAAGGCGATCCCATCACCGCAGGTGTTTCAGCTACCTGGGCTGGAAGACAGGTGTGGAGCCCAGCCTGTGCGCGGCCACGGCCGTGGCGGAGGGACGCGAGTCCCCTGCTGGGTGCTCTGGAGGGGGCGTAAGCGACGGAGATGGAGCCTGAGGAGCACGGCCGGGCCCCCTGGGTGGGGATCCAGAGAGCGAGGAAGCTGGAAAGGAGGGGCGTGGGAACCGGGGCCCCGGGCGACAGGGATCCGCACAGAGGACCAGGAAGGGAGGGCAGAGGTGAGAGGCGCAAGACGACCCAGCCGCAACAAGAAAACCGAGAACCGCAAGGACTGAGCAAGACGCTGGTCGTGAGGGGGGCAGGGGCGGGGGCAGGAAGCGCGATGCGCCCCGAGTCTGCTCGGGGCCAGACGCTGAGCCACGAGGCCCGCTGCAGAGGGAAACAGGGGCAGGAGGACAAGCCCGGTGACTTCTGTTCTCAGACACCAAGCTGTGCAGGGAGCGGCCGAGACGGGACACACAGGGTGGGAAATACTGAGCTTCTGGAAAACAGAAGGAAAGTGTTAACAATCAAAATGCAGAGGAGCGAGACCAGGAAAAGTGCTGAACAAAACGGAGACACGGGAACTATTCTCAGTGCAGAGAGAAAAGCTAGGAACTGGAGGAAAATGACCAAGAAGGACCCCACGAGTCACAGGAGAAGAGAACTGCTGACACAGAGGACGTTCGCCGGTATGAAACACAGACCAAGAAGGGCAAGAACCGAGCAAGGCATTACTAGTCACCGCCGGGCGACTCTAAGGACATTTCAGTGGAGCGCTGAGTACAAAAGCCAGTTCGGAAGTTTTAAAAAAGAGACTGAGGAAATGGATCGCACAGACGACGTTTAGAAGAGAAACGCTAGATGGAAATGGGCAGTAAACTGCAGGCTTCCCAGACTTCACGCTGTAGGTTAACTCACTATTGTCACCCTAACTGTCCATCTGCCTGGCCCGGCCCATTGGTATTTCCTTTCCCTCCATAATTCCACTTTCCCTGGGGCAGCCTAGAGAAAAACGTATTTGAATACGTAAGCTATTGCTTTATCCTCCCAGTTACTCTTTTAAACGGGTTTTATTTACACAGTTTAGTTTCCTAGCCCTAGAAGGATGGAAAGTGTCAACACTTAGATATAGTTATAAACCCAAAGACATTTCCAACCAATTGCAGTACCTGCAACGGATCTGCACCACACTGCACGGTGCTGTCCCAGCACCTCCTGTGACTAGGGACACGACTCTCAGGCGGCTGGCCAGGGTCGGGGTGCTCACTAGGGACACGACAGCACCGTGGTCAGCAGAGTCTCTGCTCTGCCACGTACCAGCTATGTGACCCTGGTTAACTCATCCCACTCTCTGGGCCTCAGCTTTCTCCTCTATGAAATGGGGGGTAGAACCGTACTGACCACAGCATGAGACAGACTTAACACAGGGTCTGGCACACAGTAAGTGCTCAGTAAACACCAGCCACTATAGAGAGCCTCAGAACCGCGAGCAGAGCCCACTGCTCTCTCCCGGAGCCGAGCACCCTATTCCGGCCCCGCCCCCTTGCTCAAGGCAGACAATCTTTGACCCCTAAGAGGCCTTTCCAGCGATGACGCTGGACGGCGGGAGTTACGGAACTGCTTGGTCATTCCAGGTCCCAACACGGGAAGCTGAGGATGGCAGAAGGCAGCCCTGGTGAAGTTCACCAAATTAAGAGCATAAAAATAGAATCTGCAGGGTAAAGGAATTTCGTGCATGTCACTGTTAGCTCAAAATCAGGTCACACAGACCAAGCGACAATATTCTAATGCTAAAAGTGAGCACTGGAGACCAACAACGGGCTTCTGCTCACACCCCCACGTCATCGTCCCCGGCCGCTTCCGCAGGCTGTCCTTTCAAGTCAGCCCTCTGCACTTCCGCCAGGTCAAACACTGATCTGGCTGCTGCTCTGAGTAGAGAGATGGCAGCTGGGCATCTAGTCATCTCACCGTGCTGCTCTGCTGAGAGCTTTCACTGGGACAGAAAAGGAATTACAGAAGTCTGTAATTTAGACACCTGTCTACACTAGATGGGACGGTGTGCGTGTACACACACACGTGTACACACGCATTCTCCCTCTGACAATGCACTCATCCTACGTACCATCTGCACTCGGGCAGCACTGGCCTAGAATCTCACACAGGGCAAAGGCCCAACTGACACAGACGGCAAGGGTCTAGACACAACCAGAGTTCTTTCCAGTTACTTGAAATTTCAAGTATAAGGGAATTAGGAATGTAATGTATAGGCCAAAAGCAAAAGAGGGGGGAGAAGCAAAAGGAAGAGTAAGAAAATTAAGCACAACTGAAAGCACTGTTTGGAAACGTTAACCAAGGAAACCGGGATGACAAGTGACAGGTGGGTACCAGTGCTCGCTGAAGCAGGTGCAGACAGCCTTGACGGCGGCGGTGGGGAAGGGACGATTCGGGGAAGGGACTCACGGTCCCAAAGGCGGACCTCTATGGGGTCAGGGTGCACGACTGGTTTTTAAGAACACTGTTACGGGAACGTGAGTGGTAAGTGCTGTCCCTGCTCAGACGGTCACTGAGCAGTTCCGTGCTGCTCCTGGGTTTCCACTCATCGGAACGGACGCCCCGTTCTCCTGGACAGGTTAACGGAATCGGCGCCAACTGTGAAAGGTGACTTTATAAATGGGCAGAAGTGACTCCGCTCCGAATCGGGGGAGTAAGCGGGCCACCAAACGGCCAGAAGTGAGATGCAAGTCGAGAGAAACATCGTGTTTTCTGCCTGGTTCATCAAGAGGGGGTTTTGAGAATGTTCAGACCATCCGGAGCAGCGACAGGTCCACTGGCCTTTGAATCACAACTGCCCCATCGCAGGGCCGACCCACGTCGGGACGCTAAGTCCTTGGGGCACTTGAAACCAGCCTCACTGCCCCGCACCGTCCCGTGGCAGCACGCCGAGAGCCCCAAGATGAAACAGCGCCCGGTGACGGGGGCTGGAGCTGTCTCCAGGATTCAGAAGCGAGGGACCGTGGGCTGAAGCGCTCAAGAGGGAGCCACGTACAGCTAACGGTGACACCAAAAGAGAACGGTGAGTGAGGTGCAGAGGCCACTGAATGAGGGGTCCAGGAGTGACAGGCCACCTGGTCAGAACCAGAGAGCAGTACTGTGATGGGGCGACAGGGACAAGGGTACGTTCTCTGTGGGGACTTAAGGCTTCTTCAAGTCCCTGTCCCCTTCCTCCCATGTGATGCCACACGTAGCAGAGTGCACAGCGGGAGGGTGAAGAGGAGAGCCAGAGCCACCAACAGGTATAACCATCCACGCCCAAGGGCAGCGGCCTAACCTCCCCTCCCCTCTCCCCCTGCACACACCCACAACCATCACTAATGCGTCCGCGTCCTTTGCTAACATGGGCACTGGGGCCGGGTGTGCTAAAGGGTATGGGTGTCGATGACTCTGTGGGGCCAAAGTGACATGGGTAGAAAAATGCTGTTACAAACGTAGCATTCTAAGTCTGCGTGGGGACATGGCTCTCCAGGTATCAGGAACCTCAGAATTAAACAAAACACACACTGAAGCACACACACATGAAGCGTCTGCGGAAACTGCTATGGAACTAGGGTCTCAGAGAGCTATACAAGCAGATCTCACGCAGACGCTGCTTCGGGCAGGTCAGCCGCACGCGTGCAACGTCAGGGTTACGAGATGGCGGAGAAGGGCACACGGGGATGGGACGAGGCAGAGGACCCAGGAGCGCCTCTCACAAACCTACAGCTACTCACCCAAAAGACAAAGCCGAGCGCCTCGCGCTCCCGCAAGCAACCCGCTCTACTGCTACGTTAAGCTGCTACAGGAGACACCAGGCCGTCGGAGCTCCACTCCCTCAGACCTGCAGAGACAGTCACACTAACCACCTGCATCAAGGCACTGGCGCAAACCCTGAAGGGCTGGCCTGCGTCGCCCCCACGGATTCTGACCCTACAGAAGGCTGCGACCAGGACAAACTTCCTGCCCTTCCACTGCACGTGGCCGTAATGCTGAGCACTGCCCACACGACGACTCAAGTGTCTTCCTAGACGCCTATGGATTCAGACTTTTCTCCACTGTGGATTCTCTGATGTCGAATGAGACTCGACCTCTGAATGAAGGCCTTGCCACACTCACTGCACTGATACGGCTTCTCCCCTGTGTGAATCCTCAGGTGCTGGATGAGGCCCGTGTTCCCATTGAAAGCCTTCCCACACTCTTTACACTTATACGGCCTCTCTCCGGTGTGGATCCTCTGGTGTTCAATGAGGCCCGACTTCTGACTGAAGGCCCTCCCACACTCGTTGCACTTGTAGGGCTTCTCCCCAGTGTGGCTTCTCTGATGGCCGATGAGATGTGAGCTCCGCCGGAAGGTTTTCCCACACTCGTCACACTCATAGGGCTTCTCCCCGGTGTGGATTCTCTGATGTCCAATGAGGTGCGAGCTATGACTGAAGGCCTTCCCACACTCGTGACACTCGTAAGGTCTCTCCCCACTGTGGATTCGCTGGTGCAGGATCAGGCCGGCGCTCTGGCTGAAGGCCTTCCCGCACTGACTGCACTGGTACGGCTTCTCCCCGGTGTGGATTCTCTGGTGCAGGATCAGGCCCGTGTTCTGGCTGAAGGCTTTGCCACACTCCTTGCAGTGATAGCGCTTGACTTTGTTGTGGATGTCCTGATGGGAAAGCAGAGCCGACCTGTAACTGAAGGCTTTCCCACACACGTTACACTGATAGGGCTTCTCCCCGGTGTGGATTCTCCAATGGCGAACGAGGCCCGAGCTCTGAGCAAAGCTCTTCCCACATTCGTCACACTTATGCCGTCTCTCTTGGGCGGGACTGCCCCGCTGCCTCTCTAATCTGCCCAGCAGGTCTCGAGCTTCTCCAGGCTCAAGACGCCCGACAGCATCCCCGTTGCACTCGGCAGTCGTCTCTCCGTGTGGGTGGACTCCCGCAGGTGTTACCTGTTTCGAAGCCAATTCCCTGTTCTCATTCCTGGTCTCACCACCTGAAATAAAAATGTAATAAACACTAAGCCAAGTCACTTCCTACCCTTTCTGTCAGGAGAAGGGAATTGGAGATGAAAGGAAAACAGCTGCAAAACTTCCGTCCAGCTCCAAAACGCCTTCATCAAACGGGGAGACAGGCGCAGAGTCAGACTCAAGCCCACAGGCCAACAGAGGCACAAGTTGTCGGAGGCGAACTAAGCGAGGGGAGGGAGCGACTGAGAAAGTGGGAGCACAGAACTAGTAGGAGATCCGAGTGGGACAAAAATGGCAAAAAGCACCGACCAGCCACGGAGAGGGAGGGGGCACGGCAGCCCGAGGGGAGGGAAACCCACGCAGACATCTGCCAGGGCCTGGGAGCACAGTGAACCCAGAGAACGCTGAAGGATTTCAACGCCCGACGGGCACACAAGCCGATACCCAGCTACGGACACAAGGTGAGTGGGTCCTGGACTGGAAAGAATCAGCTTCATCTCAGACTCAAGAAGTCTCAGTGCTGTATCTCTCTCTCGGAGCCTAAGTCTAGACTCAACTATGTCTTCCAGGAAGCTCGCAGCCAAGTGCACATAAAAACAAACAAAAACCGTAACTGGTAGTACTCAGCTCTCCTTACCCAGGGAGAACGTGCTTCTGTAACTCTCTGGCCTGTTATCTCCACTCGGATCCTTCTGGGATGGGTCAAGAAGCCACTCCTCTCGAATCAGGGACACGGCCATGTCTTCGATTTTCTCCAGAGTCTGAAACAAAACAAGATCCCCACTTGGAGGTGGACGGGGACTGTCGCACAGCTCAAACACAGGGCGGTCAGAGAGGCCCACTGACAGAGGGTCCAAAGCTGGGCCCGCACTGTGCGAAGGGCTCTAAGAGCTGGGAGGAGGAGGAAAAGGCGCCCGGTTTGTGGAGGGGGAAAGGGGAACCAAGGACCAACCCGTCTCTATTCACAAAGATTCGGGATAAGTTCTTGGTTGAGCACCAGACACTACCTGGGACAGCCACAGAGTTCAGTGGGAAGGAGCACAGCTCACCTGGAAGCCCGACGTTAGAAGTGCAGCTGTCACCTGCTCTCCGGGACTTCCTTTCTGGGAAGCGGTGGGACTCTGAGAAGCAGATCCGGCTGAGAGAGAAGGAGGAGCCGTGAACGAGATCGGCCTTGACCTGTGGTTGGGGGAGCCAGCGGCAGCCCGCAGCCCGTTCCAGACCTATCTGTACGTTAGCAGGTATGCGTGCCAGAGGTTTACACATGAAAGGCTGGTCTCCTGGGCTGTGGGTCCACACAAAACACCTGCACCTCAACGTCCCACTCAGCCTGGAGTTCCACGTCGGAAAGACGAGGTGCCCGCGTTTCCTAACAGGGACTGTTTACAATCTCTCCTCTGCCACCACAGCTGTATTCGATCCCTGTGCGTGTCACAGTGTTCCTTTAGGTGGTGGTCTCCGGGCAACTGAAGATGGGGCCCTAACTCAATCCAGCTCTACTACCTCTGTGACCTTTCGGAAACGTCTCCCAGGATGGCCAGTATCCGCTCCCTTGACAGCACAATGCCAGAACCGAGCAACAGGTCTTAGGACTTTAGACGAGAGTTGCATTGATAACTGAACATGTTTCTATGTATCTTTAGAATTATCAAAAATTTATTTCTACTGAACTACCATAAACCGCATAAATGAAAAAAATAAGAAATGCAGGGTGAGTGAGAGATGACACTAGAACATCTTGTTCTGTAGGAAAGCAAGTTCTTAAAAAATGATGGGAAAATGTCAAAAGGACACAAGAGCCAGGCTGCAGGGGTCTTCTCTGGCAAGGCAGCAAAATGAAGATGATAACAGACTATTTATGGGATAAAATAAGAATATGTGAGTCCATATGATCCTAAAATAAAATGGGGAGAAAGGAACCCTCTCCATTATGATAAATAAATGTAGGAGGAATGACAGAGTTAGAAAACGTATCTCGTAACTATCACTCGATTCAGGCTAGAAGCATCAGTGAATACTAGTCTGACCAGGCCCAGGATATTTACACGCACTCCGGAGAATCTCCTCACAAACTGCTTGTTAATTACAAAGAAAAAAATAGTAACTTTAAAATAATTAACCCAGCAATAATTCACCAAGATACCAGCACCAAAAGCAGGACACATTCCCCTGGAGCCCTGAGAAGGACACACCACCACTTCTGGGGTTCCCGTCAAATATACAGAGCTTGAACCTAAATGTGAGGAAACATCACAGAAACCCAAATCGCAGCCACTTTACAAAATAACTGACCTGCACCCTTCATAAACATCAAGGCCGTGAAGGCAAAGAAAGGCTGAGGAACTACTCCAAATTAAAGGAGACTAAAAGGACAGGGCAAATGACGGCCAAGCGTCGCCTCGGACTGGACTCTGCAAGAACAGTCACTGTTGGAACAACGGGCAAAACGAACCGTGGAGACCAGCATCGCACCAGGGACACATCTGCTGTGATGGAGACGCCCTCGTCTGAGGGAACGCGTCCTGAGTTAGTTACACGTAAGGCGGCACAAAGATGCCGGCAAAACCTCCGAAAAGCCCTGTTGGAAACACCGGGTAAGGAAACTGATCACACAAAACCCCGCAGCCTCTGACTTGCTCATGCGTTGGCCCTGGGGCTGACGGCGTGTCCGGGATGGACGTAAAGCGGCCTCACGCCTGGTCCATCCATACCAGGCTGCTCCAGGAGCCTGACAGGTGCTGGGGGGGCGGGGCTCCCCTCCCCTGCACTCCCCGCCACCCCGCCCCCGGGGAGCTGGCTCCTCACCGCTCTCCCACGGCCCCGGGAGCTCTGCGGGTGTGTGCGCAGGCTGGGGCTGGGCATCCGCAGGCTCCGGCGCGGGCTCCGAGGGCAGCCCCTCCTCCCAGAGGACCCTGTGTCCAAGTGCACGAGGTGGGACCTGGAAACACAGGGCAGCTGCGTCACGGGGACCCGTCTGAGAAACACGGTGAGCACCGAGGCTGGAGGAGGGAGCCACGGGCGCCGCCCCACCATGCCCGCCCCGCCGTGCTGGCACCAGTGCTCTCGCTCCCCAGGCGGGCAAAGGACGGGGACAGCAGACACAAAGCAGCATGATGAGAAGCTAGGAAACCTGAGCTGTGCTTTCAGACCTGCCTCTCACGTCCGGGCGCCCCTGAGAAAGTAAGCTGGACCCCCTAAGCGCCAGTTTTCCATCTGGCAAACAGGAACGATAACATGGCGCAGGGATGTAGGAGGATAAAAGTGGATTTATGTCCCAGAAAAGCTCTACAAACACGAACCCTGCGACACTGCGACCACAACAGAACTGGGGCTCAGTGCTCACTGCCCGCGGCGCCCCGCCCGGCGCCCGGCCCAGCACGCACACCGCCGCCTACGTACTGGCCGTCCCAGTATGTCGATCTGCCGCTCCACGTCCTCCAGCAGGGTCACCACCTCCTCGCCGTCCTCCAGCTGGTGCTCCTGGACCAGGGCCCGCAGCTCCGCGGGCAGGATGGCCAGGAACTGCTCCAGCACCAGCAGCTCCAGGATCTGCTCCTTGCTGTGCAAGTCGGGCCGCAGCCACTGGTGGCAGAGCGCCCGCAGCTGGATCAGCGCCTCGCGGGGCCCGGGTGTCTCCTGGTAGCACAGCTTCCTGAAGCGCAGGCGGAACAGCTCTTGGCCGAGGGGACGCTTTTCATGCAGACTGGAGTCCTGGTTCCAGCCATGGTCTTCCTCCACCTTGACGATGACAAGGTCCTCCTCGGGAGCCCGGTCAGCTGGGGACCGGGCCAACGACCGGCTCGGTTCTGCAGCCATGTGGGGCCGGAGACACTTGGGGGGCTCGTCCCCAGCTCCTGCGTTCTTTTACGAGAAGAGCCTTCGAGTGCCTCCCCTTTGAGGGCACTTCCTGAGGAAGAGGGAACGAGTTAGGGGAGGCGACGGCCAGTGAGTCACTGACACGTCTCCACAGGCTCCCCATCTCAGTCAGTTAAGGGACCCTTTCTGCTCCTCCAGAATTAGCTCCTTGCCCCTTAGCCTTCTGTCATGCCAACCAACCTAGGAGGTTAACCTTTTCCTTCTGCTTTCTCTCCTTGGACATGGGGAAAATGGGTAAACAAAGTCAAAAAAGCAGGCAGACTGCGTCTTTTTGAAATTCTGCATTTAACCTTGGCTGCCCTCGGTGCTGCTGACTTAACTTCGTGCGTCTGCTACACCAGCTGCACTGTTCCCCCGCATTTCAGCTCGCACCCTGTCCCTCCACGGATGGGACCGATCTAGCTCAAGGGACTGTCAAGGGCCGTCACTGTTCGTGGCAACAACCTTTTCCTGAAGCAGGAAGTGGGACCCCATGTTCGTATGCCATTACAGCACTGCAGACAACGCACAGGATAAAGCGCAACGGAAGGCAGCAGCGCAGGACAGAGAACGTGACCGAAGGCAGCACGTCCAAAAGCAGCTGGCAAGAGATGCCAGAACCGAGAGTGTGGAGAGATGAGGAAGAGAACTGGAAAATAACCTTTAGACAAGTCTGGGTACAACAGCTTGGAGAGTAACCTACAGGTAGGATGAATCAATGAGCAAGAGATCAGTTTGAATATGATGATTAACATCAGAAGATTTAAATTCACGGGTGATGACATCACAGAGAGGAGGAGGGATTTCCTGGACTAGTGAGATTGGAGGGAAGGGTGAATCTGGCCAAGAGGCTGAGATTTTGTGGAGTGTTTGAGATAAGAGGTTATCAGTTTTGTCTTAAACAGATGAGATTAACATCCACAGTTTTAAAATACTTTTATAATCAATTAAAATTGATTAAAATCTTAAAACTTCTTAAAATAGCTACTTACAGTTTAAAAATTTAAAAGCTCATTACCATGGGACAGTATTCTGAGCTCTAATAGTTCAGAACATGAAGCTGCATAGTCAGCCTTGCTCCCTCTTCTTATGAACTTCCTTAGAGCCCAGGCTTCATCTTTAACTGCCGAACCGGCCACCTTTTGCCTTAAAATCAACCCTTATCAATACTAACTATAAACACTTCAATGTCAAGAGCACACCATTCAGAATCATTATATTGGCGGTAAATAAAAATGTTACATTAAGTAATAGATGACAGTACATCATACTATTAAATAAAGCCTCAATGGGAAACTTTGATGAAAATGATCTAATTATCAGGTTTTTCACATTTTATACCCAATCAGCAAATGGGTCTCATCCATTCTCCAACCTGACTATTCTTTCTAGTAGCTAATTTTCCATTTTTTTGGTCTCTTTCCTCTCGTCAGTTTTTGGACTATTACAACCTATCACTAAGCAAGCACAAAGATGCGTACTACAAAGTCAGTTCACAACCTACCTTCTTCTCAAACAATTCTGTGTATACACATCTACGTTGGGTGGGTAAAAACCTCTGGACAAAGACTGCTTCTTACATTGTCTTTTGAGAACACCCAGCCAAGTTTATTGACTCAGGAAGTTAAAACGGTCAATCTTGGAGGCTTTCTCTGGCCTCAAACGCTATAATCCAGTGAAGTACTGAAAACACAACTCAGCTTTTAACATCATTGTTTTTTCAACAGGTGAAGAAGAAATGTTTTCCTCTTGCAGACCAGTTAAGTGTAATTTGAGATGTCTGAGAACTGAAAATAAAACAGGACAAGAAAGGTATTTTCCAGGTTTTAAGGATCAAGAGAAGGTGGGGGGAGCCACCAGGTTGCTTTCGTTATCTCACACTGCGCGAGCTGAGCGTTCTGTGTATCACACTTTACAATTAACCACAACCGAAGTTGAAAATGTTTGCATTTTCCAAAATCATGGCTCCTGCACACGCATCGGGAGCTGATCAAACAACAGAAGCGTGCACCGCTCTTAGAGCGGGTGGTGGCAGTCCACGTTGCCGGGCAAAAATTACTGGCGCAGGACCCGAGCTCTGGAGCTAGGGCCCCCCCTGCCCGCTCCCCAGACTTCGGCCTCGGTTGGCTGTAATAAGCGAAGTCAAGTGTTCTGCAGAGGGCTGAATTTCTACGTTACCCCGAAATGCTTCTTTTGTACAATTACCACCATTTTCTGAATGCACCACAAAGAACTCAATAACCTCAAGGTAAAAATGGGCTAATCGGGGCTTCCAAAAGCAAAACATATCTTTTTTAAAAAAATGAGAATTTTATTGTGACGGAAAGGCAAAATTGCTACGTCAAAACAATTCCTGTCGTGGAGATGACAGCGTGGGGGCGGTTTCGCATGTTAAGACAAATAACAGCACGAGCCCATCAGGGAAGAAGAAAACGGACCCCCGGGAAAGGCTCCCTGACAAAACCTGTGGGGACGCGAACGCGGCCTGCGCCGGCCCCCCGGGGCCCCGTGACCGCCCCAGCGGCCGGGGCCGCCCCTCGGACCCCGCTCCCCTCGGCCCTCGGGCCCGGGGCCGCGCAGCACTCACCGCGAGTTCAGGCGCCGCCCGGGGGCGACCGCGCCGGGACGCGGGGCGCGGAGAGACGGCGGCGGCAGCTCCGCGCCGGCCAGGCCCCGCCGCTCCCCCGCTTCCACAGCCGCGGGGGCCCGCCAGCGGCCCCCGCGCATCTTGCCCCGAGGCACTTCCGGCGGCGCTCTAGGGCCCCGGCGGCCTGACGCTCTATGGTCGGCGCCTCGGGCTCCTCCTGCGCCTGCGCGTCGCCGCGCGCTCGAGCGCGCGCCCGAGCCCTACGGTGCGGGGCGCGGGGCTCGCTGCGTTCTGTCCCTCTGTTCCTCCCTGTCCTTTCATAAAAACATGCAGTCCTCCCGCAGACTGCATTTATCAGGAATTCCTCTTAATTATCGCTTATGGGTTTTTTTCTTTTTAAATCCCTGCGGCACCTAGGGAGAGTCCCACTCTTTCGATCTTAATGAATTGCACTCGCTTACAAAACCTGCGTTTGCAGCCCCGCTTTTCACGCCCCGAATCTGGACCCAGTTTTAATACCGCCAAGTTCGGGAAACAAATCTGTCTCCCTTCTTCACATACCCGTTGTATTAAAGTTTTAGCTTTTCAGATCGGTAGGATTTCGGGGCTGGAGGTTGTGGAAAAGGTCTTACTTTTGCTGTTTCGGTCCCAGATTTTTTTTTCCTTCAGCAACTTGCCTAACTACCATTTATTCTGAGTTCTCAGGTGCCCCTCCGGTCTTCACCTTCACTTCCCCTCTCGTGTCCCTGCTTGAAGGACTACCAGTTTCTATCCTGTCCCCGACCCTAACCCAGAAATATTTTGTCCACCCACCTGAACCCAATCTTAGCAGTTTTGATTTTTGTCATCACAATGGAACAATAAAGATGGAGAAGTTCAGTGCGTCTAGACTCTCAAAACACTTCTTTGTTCTTTATTTCACAGCTCTTGCCTCCCAGCTGGGGATGGTAACTGGAAGTAACTGGCAACAGACTAGAGCTCTGCTCTCAGTTTTTTCCATTACAAAAAATTTTAAAAACCAAAGTTGTGCACATAGGTACTTGAGAAGTAAAACAGCATCATGACCTATGTGAAGATTTCTCAAAAGGCCCTAATGATAACAGATAAAACTGATAAAATCTGACTATCAAAATTTAAATTTGCTCAACAAAAAAGCAGCATTGAGACAGTGTAAAGAAGCTACAAATGAAAATATTTGCAATATGTATTTGTGACAACTGGAATTCAGAATATATAAAGAACTCTCACAAACCAGCATTAATAGGCAAAGGTTTTATTACACCTTCACAGAAGAATATACATGAATGGCCAATAAGTACATGAAAAAGTATTCAACATCATTATTCATTAGAAAAATATAACATTAAAAACAGTGAGTTAACACTGTTTAACTCCATTAGAACGGCGAAAATGAAAATGACTGAATATCAAGTACGGGCGAGGGGATGAAGCAACTGGAACGCAGACAATGCTCGTGGGAGTGTTAAACGCTATGTAAAGCTGGCAGTTTGTAAAGAAATTAAATAATGCGACAAACACAGACCACAAAAGCTCCTGGGAGTCGGCGGTGGTGAAGAAGAGGGTGGTTCTCGGGGACCTATCTGGACAGCACCTGCCACCCAGGAATCGGGGTCTTCGGAACATTCTGCAGTGCTAGCAAGGAGCTGGGCTGGGAGGGGTGGGAGTAGGGGGAAGGGTAGCAGAGCCCAACACAGAAATCGGCCCAAAGGAAGTGTACCCCCAAGTATTCACATGACCCCCGCCTGGAGGAAATACTCACATTTCCTTTTCTGGAGCAAGTGCTCAGGTGAATCCCACCCAGAGGAAGTGATCACGTGAACTCCTCCTGGCAGAAGTAAACTCGCCCCAGGAAACTGCCAAAAAATCCACAGCGTATGTGGCAGTAAATCCTGGTTACAGTGCTGGGTCCACCTCCTCCAAAACCTACGGTCAGGTCCACTTGAACACCGTTCGCAACCTCTAATCCCAACCCCAGCCCATTTCCTTCTACTTCCCTCCTGTCTTATGTGACTCTGCATTCTGACCTCTTACCTTGGACACTCATGGTTTCTACTTCCTGGCATGACCCCTGGACTCAGATTTTGGCCTACATATTAGAATGCCACCGCTGCACACGTCCTCTTGATGACACTTAGCTTGCTTGTGTCCACGTTTTAAAGCGGTGTTCGGAAAGCACTCTTCTGTGTGCATCGCTAAGCTACTCCACTCCTGGCCCAGCTGAAATCTGGTTGTGCAGAATTATTAACTACGGTTGAGGACCATCCTTTCCCTGAAGCACCGCCGCCCACCCCCGCTGCTCTCATGGTTATCTCCCAAAGGGTCTTTATCCCTCTTTCTTCACTGTCATAGACTAACCTATTCCTTTGCCTCCCGCTGATGCTGCTCTTGTGGTCTGACTTCAGCAGTCAGTGAAAGAGCCACATTCCATCTCACAGAAAGCACTCAGAGGTGAGCACCATATGCAGAACAGCAGGCCAGAGAACCAGAGAGGAGACAGTGCTGGTTCAGCCATTCGATATTTATTTTTTATTAAAGTTTTTCATGTTTTGCTATTTCCTTAGCACTTCACATAAATATGAGTCCTTTACATTAATAGGTTTTCCCGCTTATGAATTTTCTGATGTTGCCTAAGGTGTGAGCTCTGACTGAAGGCCCTCCCTCCCACACTCATCGCATTCATAGGGTCTCTCTCCAGTGTGGATTCTCAGGTGTCGAACAAGGTATGAACTCGCTCTGAAGGTTTTCCCGCATTCTCTACATTCATAGGGTTTCTCTCTGGTGTGAATTCTGTGATGCAGGATAAGATGTGACTTCACGCTGAAGGCTCGCCCACATTCCGGGCATTCGAAGGGTTTTTCGCCAGTGTGAGTCCTCTGGTGTCTAGTAAGATCGGAGTTCCCCGCAAAGCCTTTCCCACACTCGTGACATTCGTAGGGCCTCTCTCCAGTGTGGATCCTCTGGTGTCTAATAAGCTTTGAGCTGTGTCTGAAAGCTTTCCCGCATTCGTTGCAATAATGGGTGTCCCCTCCACTGAAAATTGCTGCACGTTTAGTAAGGGTTGGACTCTTGAGAGATTTTCCATATTGGTGATTTTTTTCTCCAGTATAAATTCTTTCATGCTTAATAAAACCTGAATTCCATTTCAGACTTTGGTCAAAGTTACTATGTTTACAAGATTTCAAGTGTGTAAATTCATTTGAGTTCAGGTTTAAGCTTCTCTCAAATCCATCATGATTCATTCCACCTGTAAGTGTATTTTTGTGGGTGAGGATTTTGCTAAATCTTCCATCCTGAGCAGATGATGGTCTCTGAGACTCCCCAGGTTCGTTTTCCTGTTGCCTCTTTATCCTGCCTGCAGGCTCAGAGAAGTCCTGAGGCTCAGCAGATACTTCCGATACAATTCCTGAAATTCTTCCTGATACAATTCTCTGCAATTCCATTTTTTCATCAATGTCTAGATTTGGCATTGACCCACTGTTTTCACTTCTATGATCTAAAATAATAATGATGACAATGATAATGATAATGATAATGAGGTAAATATCTGTTTGCTGAGATGGAAGAAAAGAAAATGTTGACATACACCCAAGATAGCTACTATTTGGTACTCATTTGGCCACTCTAAAACTGTGGCCTTTCAAATGAGAGGCCTGAAGGACATAAAAGAAAGAGTTGGTAAAAGCAAGCAATGTATGCAGTGGTTGGCAGGGAGAGGAAACAGATATCCGAGGGTGGCATTTAAATAGAAAAGACTGGGAAGAGGACCATCACCAGCAAGCCCGGGGGAAGACAAAGTAAGGAGAAAGAACTATGCAGTGTGACTGATGGGTCTTGGGGAACCTTGGGTCTGGCACGTGTCTCGGGTTAGGCTCATAGGGACAAAGGGGAGCACCACCTCAAAGAAAGCGGATGAGGACACAGATGCAGGGAGAAATGCAACGTTATAAATGACTCTGGGGTATGTGCATGTGGAAGGGAAAACCTCCACCCACCTACCCACGCATCCATTTCTTCTTCATCCTCCATGGCTAATCAAGTCACCACGTTCTGCTGAATGTCCCTTTCTCTCCATTCGTTACCATCCCCTTAGTCAAGAATCTTACCACTTCCTATTTGGTAACTGTAACAGCCTCCTTGCTGTTTTCACATTCTTCGCAGTCATCCTAAATACCTTTACCAGACTAACTTGTTAAACCCTGTCAGCCCTACCATAAAACCTTTCATCTCTTTGCTTCCATGACACATCTGAACTCCTCGACCTGGTTTTCCAGGAACCATTTATGACCTAGTTGTCACCATCCCTACCTTCTAACTCATGAAGCAGTACTGTGCTCAGGACTCCATACTCCTCTTTCTTACATGGTTTCCTTACTCTAGAACATGCTAGGGCAGGAAATAGGGTTCAGCAGTACTGGTCTTAGGGTGGAAAGGTCTTAGGGAAAAGGTAATTTTTGGATGGCATGGATGGAAATGTTTCCAGAACAAACTTGACAGCAGAATCTAGGTATTCAAAAAAATTACTGTAATTTTTCCTTAGGTTTATTGGGGGGGGGGGGTTCCACAGCTAAAGCGATCCTGAGTCCATGAACTTGTAAACAGATGGGGTTTAGAACAGCAATGAGTATTCAACAGAGGAACTCTCCAGAAGTATGGCCACCTTTCTATAAAACCTTGAGAGCTTTTAAGATCAAAAGTACAAAAAGGCAAAAATATGGATCTTGTTCTACGGATCTGTGAATTACGTTCCAGGTCTATGATCACGCACCTGCCTCTTGACCATTATAAAACTTCTCTCATGTTTTGTTTCCATCCACATGTTTTTCGTATTTTGCTACTTTTCTCATTCCCTGATGTTTTCTCAAGCCATTTGTTTTCCTTTCTTCTAATTTGCCCCTAAGATAAAAAATACCCTGTGTTTAGAACTGTTCTGAATACGGAAACAATGAACACATAGAAAAATTCCGAATAAAAAAGCTCTCGCTTTCTCTCGGTCTCTCAATGGACAATGACCCTAGGAAAAGTTCCCTGCTTCTCACTGCTAACAAGGGAAAGCAGCACCTGCAGCCACTAGGACTACTCGGAGAAGGGACGTTAACCTCCGCCCCCTTTCGCGGCAAGGCCTGCATCAAACGCTGCCTCTTACCAGAGTCCAGTAGGAGATGGGGTTCTGGAGAACCACGAAGGTCTTTGGAGTCCACTGGCTGGAACCGGACACTAAGAGCTGGCCCAGGAGATGCCACTCTTTTCCAGGATGCTTCTTGTCCAGGTCCAGGGAATGGAACCTGAGAAGAATACAGCACATTTGGACTTACGACAGAGCCCCTGGAATTAAACATCATCCAAACACAAAGAGCAGCTCCTGCAGGGATGCAGGACTGGGGAAGGAAGAAGGAAGCCTGACTCCACGGTAAGATGTGGCGCGGTACAAACAGCGAGCACAGGAGGCCCGCACACAGTGAACTGTCGCTCCTCCACGTCCCGCTAGGTCTCACTAGTGGGTCCGACCCCGGCCCTGCCTTCCCACGTGGGGCTCCCCCATCCCCTGTACCTGTGGCCTGGCTTCCTCGGCACCTCTCCCCACATCCTCCAGGATGGTCACCGCCTCCTCGCCGCTCTCCGGGCACCGTCCCCGCACCCGGGCCCGCAGCTCCGCGGGCAGGGCGGCCAGGAACTGCTCCAGCACCAGCAGCTCCACGATCTGCTCCTTGCTGTGCGCCTCGGGCCGCAGCCACAGGCGGCAGAGCTGCCGGAGCCGGCGCAGCGCGTCGCGGGGCCCCGGGGAGTCCCGGTAGCAGAACTGCCTGAACAGCTGCCGGCAAAGCTCCCGCCTGACAGAACCGCTCCTCCGGGAGCACGTGTCCTGCCGCCACACAGGGTCTTCCTCCTCCATCTTCACCGTCAGGAGCCCCGCGTCCTCCGGCGGGCGCTGAGCCGCAGCTTTCCCCAACTCTGCCATCATCCTGGGATAGAAGGTATTCCCGGAAAGCCCACGCCTGCTCTGTGAAGGGCCTCAGTTCCCAGAGCTCTCCTGAGAGGTAAAAAAATCACATCACTGTGACTATCCAGGAAGGTGAAACCTCACATCTTAGAAAGTCAACGGTCCATTAAAACGCACTGGGCGTTTACTATGTATCAAAGCACGGAAATCTGCATTGTAAGCGCAACCGTTACATAATCTCTACCTCAAAGCGGCTTAAAACTTACAAACGAGACAATTTAAACTAGAAACATTAAGTAAATATAAGATAAACGTAAGGCAGTTCTAAATCTTAACATGCCACATGACTATTTGTAAGGCATGAAGACAATGAGGACCAACGAACAGGTGATCAAGGTGCTTCACAGAACTGGAGATGGGGAAAAGCACAGCATTTTGCGATGGTCAGAGACAGCGTAATGAAAACACTAATTCTGAAGAACGGAGAGGATCTGATGAGGACATGGAGAGAGCAGGAAACTGCAGGTGCAGAACGGTGTGCCCTGGTTAACAGTCAGAACGCGGAGGCCGTGTGATAACGTGCTACTGAAAGGGTCACAAAGATGTAGTAATGGGTTAAGGTTAAGAGCCTACGTGCTAATCGCCATGTCTCCCTTCTGGACACCTGCTTGTTTGAAAAGTTATTGTTTGACTATTACTCCTGGAAACCTAACAGTTGCCCATGGGAACCTAACAGTTGCCCATGGGAACCTAACATTTTAACAGTACACTTTCTGCTTCTGTACCCCCGCTTGCACAACCCACCTTTAGGTTGACAGGTAGAGAATAGAAGAAATATTAAACCTTTGTGATTTAGACAGAATGAAGAATGAGATTT
>PVKZ01007788.1:0-20218 GCA_004027375.1 Macroglossus sobrinus | reverse complement strand
AAAATGTAGGATTCTTCTCGTTTATTTTTATTTTTTTCATGGGAACATTACCCGAATCAAACAATTTTTAAAAATAAATTTTAATGGACTGTTTTTTATTGGAACCACAATAATAATAAAAATAAAAGACGGGCTATCACGTACTAAAACACTCTGAACATCGTTGTGCAATTTATTTTGTGGACATGTGTTTTCATTTCTCTCGGGTAACCAGCGGGAGTAGGATGACTTCATCGTCGGGTGGGGCTCTGTTTTCTTTATGAGAAATTTTCAAACTATGTTCAAAAATGACTACCCTGTTTTCTATGCCACGTACGAGAGTTCCAATCGCTCTGCATCCTCACCATCTCTGTTGCCATCAGCGTTTTCATGGTCACCATTCTCTGGAGAGTGGTTGTGAGTTATGTCTCCGTGTCCCAATACAAGCCTTTGGTCAGGTCACAAGGGCCAGGAATGAGTAAGAACTCTGATATCCATAAACAGGACGGCGGACAAACCGAGGTCTAATCATAAAACACCTCTCAGCTTAGAAAGAAATGGACCGTGTGCTCACACGACAGCAGGGGACAGTCTTATAAATATTATCTTGTGCCAAAGACACAGGTCTTGAGTGGAATACAGCTTATGTGAGACTGATACGTAGACAATGGTAGCAGTAGGAATGTAATGAAAAGTGTCCCAAGGAGACGTTTAACTGTGATGAAAATAATGCACATTTTAGCTGCAGTGGTAGACTCATAAGTATATAAAACGATCGAAACTCACCCAATTCTACACTTAAGATACGTGTATTTCACTATATGTAAATAATACTTTAATATTGAAAAATTTAAAAATATGTAGTGTTGTTCAGGTTTGTTATTTCTTCATTTGTCTACCCAAGAAACGATATACTTTTCATTTTAGTTTTTTAATGTCTTATGTTAGAGTGCTAAGTGTTTTTTTTTAATAATGTGTATCCCTTAAATTTATGTCTAATTATCTTGACGTTTTTGTAACGTTTGTAAATGGAGTATTTCTTCTACTATACGTGTGAGGTGGACATAGCAATGCCCATTTTATTACAGATGGTCATCAGAAATACTTTTTGTTGATCTCAAGTTTTCTACATTTAAAAAATTACATATATTTGCAGAATAATATCCCACTTAAACACCTTTTCGCTGCTTTACAATTTCTTTGTCAAACCGCAATGGTTTTCACCTCGAGAACAATTTTAGTCATTAAAATGAGAAAGAATTTCCCCTTCTTTTTCTTACAGAGAATGGTACTCTCCCGGGAATGATATTGTTTTAATTGATTATGCATAGCGTCTTCCTATTTCATTAAGCATTTTTGAAAAGAGTGAATAATTAATGAAAGGAATGATTTTTTAGCATACATGGATATGTATATTTAAATTTATCTTCTAATCTATTAACATGGTGAACATGTTTAAAGATTTTATAATATGAAACCCCCTTTTCTTCTTTGCCTGGATTGAAAAAAATTACCAATTCACGGCACACATTATAATAAGGTGATATTTTCTATTAGCTAATGTTTCATTTAGAGAATACTTGACTTAATATGCAGAGTGATCTTTTTCTTAAGATTGTTCTTTTATTTTTTTGGATGGTGGTTTTTTTCTGTTTATGTATATGACAGAATTGGATGTGTCTGTAAAGAAGATGATATCTAAGAATGCAATAATATAAATGCATCTTCCTTATGGAAAATAAATGAATCGATCGTCTCTCTCAGAATGGGGCAAGGATTCTCTGTCTTCTAGCTGCAAAGGCGCCTGGGCGTGTGTCCAGCTGGGACCCAGGGCTCTGTCCCCAAGCCAGTGTGGCAAAGAGGGACACTCGTGCTCAGTGGGTTTGTCACCAGGCGTCGGTGGCGTTCTTGCTCAGGAAGGATTTTTATTTTGCCTATAGAACACTTTATAGAGCATTTCTAGCCAGATATGGAATTCTATGTCTCGTGTTTTTAATCCTATAAACGTGTTTCTGTGACTTTTCATTCTGGCTAGGGCCACAGAGGAAGCACAAGGCCAGCCTGGACCTCCTACCGTAAGGATACTGACCAGTTGGTTAGAACACCAAACAGACCCTTTGTTGGAAGATTAGGAAAGATGCCATAATATCTGTAAATGTCTTTCTTCTATGGGGGTCTATTTCACCTTTTCAAGCTGCAGGATGGAAGCTTACTTTATTTTTGGCAACGCTCAGGAAGGATACCTTATATAATTTTGGTGTTATTGTTTGTCATTTTAATTTTTATCTTTATTTATTTATTTTTCACATTAAAATATTATTTATTTTAATTAGTTTTAAGTATACAGTACATTACTTAGACATCTAGATAGCTCTTGTTATTTTAATGTTTTGGAAGAAACACCAAAAATTACGTTAGTTTTTTTTCTTTTTCTGTCTTACGTCTCATTCTCTTACATTTTTGAAAAACGTTTTGTTTTCAGTAGTTTGCTTGCTTTTGCTTTTTTAAATGTCTTTTACTGTGTTTTCGACGTTGGTGGTGGTATTCTTCTCTAAGAGAGTTCCTTTTTGAGTTTTGACATTATCTGATAGACACATTTATTTGTTCGTCGGTTGGTTGATGATCTATCTTGTGCTGTTCTCGCTTTTGTCTCCTTTCCTCGCTGGGCCCTGTTGTCCTGAGTCCAAGCATCCTGGGATTGTGCTCTCTCTGTTAGAGCAACTGTTTCGTCACGTTGACATGGGTGGCTTTTTGGCCCTCTTGTAGAGTGATGATGAAGATTACAGAGTGGGAAGAATGAATAATGGCCTGTGTTTAAGTGCTGGCTTTGCCGCGTACGAAGGAGTGTCACCTTGAGCAAGTCAGCGACCTCTTCTGTTGCGAGAGAGGGAGAGAGAGGAAGAGATTCAGATCAACAGCGTGTGCGGACCCCGCGGTGTGCCCACACGAGCCTTGTAACTGGCGTCTCAGAGGGAAGGAGAGAAGCAGACACCCTGGTTTGAAAGGTTGGCCCATTCTGGGCAGTGGATCACCTCCGGGACCATCTCGAGCAAGGTCACCCGACCTGGAGCTGGAAAGACGCACACACACGGCTGCTCCTGCAGGCGGTGAGCCTGGCCCTGTGGGCGCTGCAGACACCCCCAGAAGTCACCACGGTTGCCCCGAGTGTCCTGCGCCGAAGGGCGACTCCCCACCGCTCGCTGTCCCCGCAGAGTCTGTGTGATGGCTACAGGAGGTGAGGGGCACGGTGTCTGCGTGGGGATGGGGATGACGGTTCCTCTCTCATGGTGACTCGTGTGTGAATCAGGCCACGTTTCCTCACTAGCGGTGTTCCAGGGGTCAGCGCCGTGACCTTGACGTCTTCACCCAGTGGCACCTGAGTTATGTGACCCTGTCCCTTCCCCCGAGCCTGAATCTCCGTGCCCGAGCTCGTCATCACGACACCTGCTCTGCCGCCCGCGAAGACCAGTAAGCCCTGAGCCTTCGTGTCCCCGTCCCTGTCCTCCCGTGCTCCCCTGCACCCCCCCAGGCACACTCCCCCATGCACACCCCACCGTGGGACACAGACAAAGCTGCGTGTCCCCCGCAGAGCAGCGCGTCACTGTGAGTGGCCGCGCCTGAGCCGGGTGGCTCCGTCCTTCCCCCGGCACCTGCCACAGCCGCTGCCCGCTCGGCGCCTGGCGCCCCTCCCCGCGCCCCGGGGTCCGCAGATGGCCCCCGGATCATCAGCCGCCGAGTCGCATATGTGCCTCCTGCCATCCTGCGGCTCTTGGGCGTCTTCCCAGAAGAGAAGGAGACACAGTCCTCTCGGTTCTAACGCGAGAATCTATCACGAAAGGAAACCGCGCCCCCTTCCTGCTCGGCCGTGGGTCTCCTTCTCTCCCTGGGCATCGCCCCTTCTCTCTCTCCCTTCCCCCAAGACCTTCGTCCTCCCTCCTTCTCCCCTTCGGTTCCCTCTATTGTGATAGTTACACACATATTTGTTTAACTACCAGAAGGACGAATAAAATGACAGAGATCAAGGCAGCAGAATAGAGAGAAGCGACAGAAAAAAGGGAAAGGAAAGGAAAGACAAGGTCGCTGGAACGTACTGCCCGCCAGCGGCTCTGTCACGTTCAACGGGCCTCCGGGGACTGCTGCCAGCGTGGTGGCTTCCCTGTGACGTGTCCCCAAGGCACGCAGAATGCAGAGGATCACGTGGTGAGAAGCCAGGTGCTCCTCACCCAGCTTTCACAGAGCTCATCGTTTTCGCCTGCTTGCTTCAGACTCTTACCTCGGGAGAAGAAACGCTGACGGCAGTGTGCCCACGTCACCTGTCACCTGTCACCCGTCCCCGCCCGAGCCCTCTCCCCTCCCCAAACGGCCGCCCCCGTCACTTCTGTGTCCATAGGGCTTGTGCCCGCTTCATATGAATAAATGATATTTTCAAATTGTATCAATGGCATTTGATACATATATATTTTTTCCATGTCTGTAGTTTGCTCATCGAGGGTTTTGCAATACGTCCGTGTTGATATGTCCAGTGCTAGTTCATGAGTCCGGACTGAGCCCTGTTGAACTTGTGCTGTCTGAAGCCAGTCAGCTTACGCTGATCTGTTCACGTGGCAGCAGAAAATTAACAGCGTAGTAATGAAGTTATCGTTTTACCTGGCTTTAAGTTATTGTTTTATCTGCGTGTTCTCTTTATCACGTATTTAGTTTTGGTCGATTGCATGTCCCTGGGAAGTTATCTCAGTTTTTATTTTTTATGTGTCTCAGGCTCTCTTAGAAAAGTGTTCTGTGACTTCCACGTGTCCCACCTCGAAGCACATGGACATGGAGTCACTGGCCCCACGCCCTCGCCCAAGGAAAGCCCTGTAGTCTCCCAGCCCGGCTCTCTCCCCGGAGAGCCTCGTTACGCGAAGAGCAGAACTCCACCCTCTTGGCAGAGCTACGGGATGACCCAGCCCAGCATCTAAACCGCATTCAGCCTTTATGACGTGACCACTGCGGAGATAAAGAGATGATAGAGAGAGAGAGAAGAGAGATGAAAATAGATGATAGACAGAAAGATGATAGTTGATAGATAGGTGATGATGATAGATAGATAGATAGATAGATAGATAGATAGATACGTGATAGATAATAGATGATAGATAATAGATGATAGAGAGATGATAGATGACTTATTTAATACTCTTATGAAGATGTCATAAAGACATCACAAAATTATTTGAATTATTACATAAACTTTTAAACAACTTTTCTAAATAATCCATTTTGGTGGTCTTACTGTGGACGAGTTAAACCCTTATTTAGGGCACCCCACATACCTCCCAGGCTCGCATCCCTCTCCGAAGGTCGAGGTCCCCCTTATCCATGCTTATCCTAAGTGGCCTCACGCACATGATGGGCGTCACGTCCGTCTCCCAGAATTCTGTGTTCCCTCTGGTCGTAATCTCTGGCGCCTGCGTCACCATCTGTGTTGCTGTCTTTGCTTTTGAAGGCATCACCTACTGGACCAGACATTATCACCTGCTGGGCCCCCGCTCTTTGCCTGATATAAATTATTAAGCCCCTCGAGCTCCCTAAGCACCATTTGCTACCATGAGTTCGATTTCTGTGGACAACAGAGACATCAGGGAAAAAATTCTAGACTCAGCCACAAATGTATCCCAGCTCTATTTCCATCGGTATCCAAAGCCAATTTCTTTTGCAACTAGTAACGTTGGTCTTAATTAATGAAAGGTAAATTTGCCCAAAAAATAGATGAATAAAAAATCATTTCTAAATCCCTCTCCATAACATTCCTCTCTCAAGCAAGATGGAGGATGTGGGTGAAACAGTTTGATGGGTTTACGGACTTCTCAGCGGTCCTCTGGCTGCTTAGTAGAGCTGTTGATTCGAGAGCTGTGTGCGTAATCAGTACAACATGAAGGAAAATGTTCCCAATAAGAATTTAACAAATCAGTTCATGGTGGCCTACTACCTCTCTAGAGATATGATAAGGTCACACAATCCAAACCTGCATAAAACCTTCCCAGAGGCATAAAGCATGTGTGGGTCTCATAAATTTTAGCCTGGCTCACTGCTTACCAGGAGAAGGGAAATGTATTTAATGAATTGTCTCATTTCAAAACATAAAGCGAGAACCTTAAGTAACCATGGTGTAATTCTAAAGTGCCAAGCATACTCTGGCCACGATGTATTATGTTGCGTCGTCGGTCACTGTAATTTTGAAAAGTGTACTGAATATCGTAAGAGAAAATGTCACAGCAGAGGAGATAAATTTCAGAGCTGTCCCTCTGTCTAATTTAACTGGAAGGGGTACGGCCCGGAATTGACCTCTGCTTTTTACGAACGCTTTTCTTAATGACCTACTTAAAGATATTGCTAGGAATCCAGCCAGTGTACCTCAGGACAGAGGAAGGAAGGCAACCCCCCAGAAGACATCATGAAATATGGGGCACACTCAAGGAAGCGAATGGGCAGTGACCACCAGCCAAACGCGTCGAGCATTGGCTGACGCGTGACGGCCCAGGTCGTCACTGACAACCGAAATGGCACTGCCAGGAGCAGACTCGCTCACCCGAGTTAATATTTACACATCCATTAATGTTTCTGTACTGTCCCCTTGGAAAATGGGATGGCGGAGTCAATGTTTAACTGATAACAACGACCTTGCCCTGAGCAGAGAACCCCGAGCGGGTGGCGTCCCCCCGCCCAGGCTGGCCGCAGGGGCGTCATTTCCATCCGGAAGGAAAGAGGCTCATGTGTGTTCTGAGCAGGAGCTCGGGGGTGTCCGTGAGCGTCTGTCATCGTTTCTAGAGCTTCCATAAGAGAACACCACAAACTGGGCCGCTTAAGAGATGGAGACACACAGATGAGTAGAGACGAGACGGTCGTGGGGATGTAGACTGTGGTGTAGACAACGCAGTCTTTGTTATGGTCACGGCTGTGTGTGGCGTCAGGCGGATTCTGGGCTCATCGGAGGACCCCTTCATGGATTGCAAAACCGTCTAAGTCTTTTAAATTTAAGAATAAAAAAAACAATTAAAAAAAAGCATCATTTCCTGGGTTTCCTCACCTCTCCTGGAGAGAGTCAGTAGCTACACCCCGAAAATGATGAAGAAATAAAATCGCATGCGCAGGGCTAAGTGACGAAGCGACACCCGATCGGCAAGGCTTGCCCTGAGTGACCTCACCGCGTCAGCGTCCCTGTCAGGGCATCACTGTCAGGGCACCGTCACCCCCTGCTGCGTAGTGTCGTTGTCATTGTCGTTATTGTTATTGTTGTCGTTGTCGTTGTCGCTTCTGCCTCTCCCAGCTCCATGTCGGTTTCCATGGGAACAGAATCTCTGTTCTGCCCACTGCTATGTCCCCAGCAGCCACACTGAACTGGGGACATAGTAAATGCTCAATAAATATTTTTTTAAAAAAAGAAAATACAGACAGACACGGGCTCACCCATGCGTGAGAAGGCCAGATGTCTGGAACTGAGCTGTCGGCAGGCTGGGTCCCGTCCGAGGCCTCTCTCCCTGACTTGTCGGTGACTGTGCCTTCCCGTTATCTGCCCTCCGCGCATCATGTCTGCACCTGAGTTCAAACTTCCCCTTTTTACAGAGACATGGATGGTATTGGAGCAGGGCTCATCCTACCAAGGACCTCAGAATGAACGTGGTTGTCCCTACAAAGACCCTCTCCGCACATAAGGCCGCCTTCGTAGGCAGTGGGGGTTGCTATTGCAGCATATACATTTGGGGTCGTGGTTCAACCCACACTGGCGTCCACACGGAGGAGAGGGGGGTATGATTCTACCTGACCCCACCTCTCTGGTGGGATGTGGCCTTGATCGGGGGAGCGTCCCCGCTCAGAGCACCCTGCGCCTGTCTCTGCCCCGCATCCTGTTGGGAGGGTCTCGGGCCCCGAGCAGCCTCGGGCAGTGGCCTCAGCTCACACAGGGAGGCGCGGACATCTATCCCAAGCTCACCGGATTCTCTCTCTGGGAAGTTTTGTTTTTTTCAACTGAGAACAAAAAAGGGCCTGGTATTTGTCGGAGTCAAACGCTGCTAAAGACCGGGGTTGATCAGGAAGTTTATTAGTGTCCTTGAAGTCACCTGTTTATCACCTCCCTTCTCCCCCCGCCCCCCGGTCATGGTGGTTCAACCTTCCTTGGATTCCACAAATTCCCAGCATTTGTTTTGTTCCGTTCTCACAGGAGTCTGCCTTAGGAGCTGTGGACCCTTTAGCAAAAGTTTGGAGATGGGAATAACAAAATTATAAATCAAAAATCTGCCACGAGCCCACCACCCATCTACCATAATCGGCCTCAGAACCCCCCAACGAGGCATCAGTGGGGCCGGGGCTCACCGCAGTTACGGGCTCCTTTGCTTGTCAAGGAGCTTGCACCCTGCAACACGTTTGTGTTGGGGTACCCTCATTGCAGATGTGGGAACTGGCGGTTTCCACCCCTGGGAAGGGGAGGGGGATGCACAAGCTTCAGGTTTGGAACGGGACGGCCAAGCTCCTTTCTGTAGCGAACTGGACACACACCGCTGCCAAGTGCTCCGGGGTGGGGGTGGGGGGTCCTGCTCAGGCCACCTCTGTGACGAGAGCTGCAGGACACGAATCCGGCCTCTCGCTCTCCAGGGGGAGCCCCGCCCTTGGCTGTGCTCATGTGCTACCCCACGAAGCACACAGGGTCGAAGACGACGCCCCATGCTAACCCCCAAACGCCAGGGCTTTTGTCACTGTTTCCCCGTTGGTCCTCTCCGTGGCACAGCACACGTACCCAACAACCAGCGGTTCAAGTCATCCACGAGTCAACACGCAAATAAAAAAATAACCGAGTGAGAGAACCGGGTCGTGTGGCCTGCGTGTGGTAAGGATAAGGACAAGTGACCACGCACTCAGACTGGAGCTCTGATCAGCGGATGCTCCCTGAGATGACGCTGCGAAAGCTAAGTCATCCCAGAAGGACCAGCTCTGACCGGGGGCTCAGAAACCACGCGAACGGCCACCGAGCATCATGTGACTGATGGGCAGACACTTCGGCAGCACTCGTGCTGCAGCCGAGAGAGCTGTCGAGACGCTCGGAGCTCATCGACTGCAGATCCATTTAGGCCTAAGATTAAAACTTTAAACGCAGACAGAGAAGAAATAACAAAACAATACCCCACCTTTATCGTCTCGCTCGTTGCCACATTGTTGATGCTGGTGCTGTTTCTTACAACAACCCGGAATAATAAATGTATTTGTTTAAAGCAAATTCCCTGCCCTGCTCAGGGCAGGTGTTGAAGAAGCGCGTGGCTGTCATCATATCCAGAATCTCAAGCATGTTTTTTTTATCAAGTTTTGTTTTTGCTTAAAATAATAAAAAAAAAAGGTAGGTGGATGCTTCCCTCCGCGTTTCATATCCGACTTGATATAAAATGACAGCTAGAGCATGCGGAATTCAATCAATGGCTAGTCAGCTTGAAAATCTAAAACTTTGAATCCCAGGAAATGAGAAGAATATCCTTCCAGAGAAATACGATCTCCCGTAATGCATGCAAATTTATACATACATCTCACTTATATTAGGTTCAAAAATGCATAATTCTAATCTATGCCGTTCATTTAAGACCATTCACAACATGAATTTTATTTTGTAAGATCTACAAAGTTACTTCTTTATTTTACTTCATAAAGTAATTTAAATATTAGTCACCGAGAAAGAAATATCTCTTCGATTTCTACACATTTCTGGCTTCTGAAATGTGTAGAGATTTTATTGCAAAATATGACTTTCTTAAATGGAGTATTCTGGGTATTTATACTTTGAGTGTTTCTAATTTTTATTTTTGAGGTTGCAATTTTAATATCAAGATGATGGAAACTAGCAAACAGGTCTGTACTGGTTGTGTGTCCCCCTCAGGTGAGTGTGGTAGAGCCCACCTTTCTCTCTACATGGACCAGTCTTTCCTCCCTTCGAACATCCAGTATTTTCCGGTGACTGTCATTCAGCCTCAGGTCTGAGCTCAGACGACGCCTCTTCTGAGAAGCCCTCCCTCACATCCGTAAGAGGTGTGAGTGCCCCTCTCACAATCAGCCAGCCAGTCCTTACCCCAACCCAGCCCGATGCTCTCGATTCCTGCCCATGGCCTTGCCTTCCCTCAAGACTGGCACGGGATGGCAAGGGAGACGCCACATCTGTTCTGTGTATAATTACACCCTTGCGACAGACAGGGCCATGCTGGGCACAAAGAAGGTTCCGGATCAATATTTGCTTCCTGAGTAAATCCTCCCCATTGCTTTGCTCTTTCACTGTGGTAGCCTTTAGGGGTTGCTTCCCAGATGTCACTGAGTTTAACTGCGGAAAGGGACAGGACCTGTCCGTCACCCCAGGGAAGATGGACGCACTTCTCTACCTTCTTCCTTCCACGCAGTGCCGTGAAAATCCCCGGATATTATGTACGAAAGAAGCATCACACGCGAACTCTGAAAAGTGGTGGGAGAAACAGACGTCTCACGGAAGAGAGTGAATATCCAGGTGGCAAATAGGCGCTGGAAATGACGCTTCGCATCGTCAGCCACCAGGGAGATGCGAATCGAAACGCGGTAGGCGTCCCGGCATGACGATCAGAGTAAAAGTCACATTTAAGAAGAGAGAGGCGACCCCAAATCAGAACGCTGCTTTCTCAAATGAAGTGTTCTAGACATGTATCCTCTGAGTGTTTCCAATTCCTTTTGAGGTTCCGAGGCTGAGCCGTGGTCCCTGGAGTGTGTGGAAAGGAACCCGACCTCTCCTGCGATGTGGGTGGGATGCTAAGAGCACGGCCTCTTCGGGAAACCGTCTGGCGCGTTCTTAAAAATACGACGCTTGAAATTACCATAGGACCCAAAGCTCCACTCTCGGGCATTGATCCCAGAAAAACAAAAGCATATGGTCACAGGGAAACCTTATACACACATTTTAGTGGCAGATTTATTTGTAATAGTGCAAACCTGGCCGTGACTCAGAGACCCTTCAGCAGGCGAGCGGTTAAATGAGCCGTGGTGTATCCACAGCAAAGAACGCGACTCGGGAGAGATAAATAGGTAAACAGACAAATAATCGATGCACTCGGAAACCTCATTTGGATAAACCTCAGGTTGTAGTCACTGGAAAAAAGCAGTGACAAATGGAACGAAACGTGACAAGAAACAATTCGAGGTATTTACTACATGGTTGCCATTTACGTAACATTCTCGGATTGATGGAATTACAGGTATGGAGACTAGAGGATAGTGTAGCCATTGCCAAGGGCTCGGGGTGGGGGACACCGTGACAGGAGAGAGGTGAGTGTGGCAGGGAGGGGGTAGTGTGAGGGGCCCTCGTGCGGGGTGGGGTGGTGGGGGATGCTACACCTTGAGTGCGTCGATGTCAGATGCTGCCTTTGAGTGACTCACTCGGTCAAGGGTTCACAGGGTTTCTCTGTATCACTTCTCACAACTGCAGGTGATTCTACGAAGATCTCAGGATAAAACAGTCGCATTTTGAAAAGCAATGGCTGATGTAAGCTCTACAGACGTCCACAGAAGACTCTAGCTATCACTTTTTCCGCTGAATTTCTTTCCGTAATCAAGGACTCGTTTTAAGATTCATTTTTTTCTCCCCGAAATGCTATGAGTCCCTTATTAAGGCTGTGTTCTTGGCAAACCCACATTCATAACATTGCCTGAATGTGGCCAACGCTGGCCGACGTCCAGCGTTTGCTCTTATGGGTTGAAGCAGCCCAGCAGTTACCCATCACGAGCGGGAAGGACTTCCATATTTTAAAGGGGATGTTTGTGTGCGTACCTAGGTGGCTTAAACTAATGGATACGGAACATCCTTGTCGGGGTGAATGCAGTGTACACCGGGACCGCTGAGGTCTACGACGCTACCTAGTTGCCTGTCTATGTCCCCTCCATCAGTGCCCCCGGTGACCGATCCAGAGCTCAGCATCTCACTTTGAATGACCTGACCCAGCCCTCCAGTCTAAATTGCCTAAGCAGAGGGGTGGGACGCATTTTCGTCTGCACGCCACGTGACAGCCCCGTCAGCTCGAGCCGCCACCGTCTGTCTCCATGCCGCCGGGGAAGGAAGGTCCCCCAGGGGACGATGGCCGCAGCACGCGGACAGCTTCTGACACCGACAGCCATCGTCACGTGCTCAGCGCTGGTCCACGAGGCTCCCTGTTGATCAGAGGGAGGGCGCTGAGTCCCGAGTCATCCTTCACAAGCGCACGGCCGCCACAGCCTTTGGCCCTTGCGGTGACCATGGGTGACCCAGCCTTGACCTCCCATGTCACGAGACACATTTATTTCAGAGACTTCTCCCTGCCCCACCCCCTCCGGCTAACACACAGCTTTCTCGATTCATCCCCCAAACCTCCCAGAATAAGGATCTTGGACGATGGTGCTACTGCCCAGGTTCTGATGCAGACCGGTGTACCTGCTCCAGCACCCACGTCTGCAGGCGAGCGCCTCAGGAAAGAGAGGTGTCGGCATTCCACTGAAAAGCAAATGGCAAAAAAGGACCAATGACTTGAGTTGGACATATTCAGGTAACTTAACAAACTCCATTTTGCCAAGAACGTAAACTCATAACATCTCAGGGACGTAAACTGAACTTAGAAATATTCTTTGATTCACCCTCATATTCTCCTGCTTCTAAAGGAAGTCCTGTATGATTTTATTTTATAACTTGGGAGGCCAGCATCAAAGCATCCCTCGGTCCCCCCACCCAAGGGCCCGCTGACTCATCGCTGCTTTGAGGGGCGGTGTTGCAAGCACCTCCCCCCCAGAATGCTGGAGTGGGGAGCACAGCAAACCCTCCCTGCTACGGGCAACCATTTAGCTCGAGGAAATTCCAAAGGATAAAGTATTTAAAGTCTTTGGACATTGTCGTGCGTGCACAGCGCAAATGAAGAACCATTCATTCGGGAAAATCTGCTGAATCCCGGTGAGAAGGCCGGAACCGGAGGCATCTGAGTAATAACCCGCTCCCCACCCTGCTGCTCCCCCGTCCCCAGCTTCCGATTTGCAGAAGCCACGGCAGGTGCTTTTCTGCAGAAGGATGAGCTCAAGGTTGGGCTCCGTGTCCCTAACCCACAGGCCCAGGGCTGCGCCCTCGTCCCAGCTGCTGTACTTCCCGTCTTTCCCAGAACTGTGATTTAGAGGTTTTACTCCAGTTCTGTCTGCAAACTCGAGGGCTTCTCCCTTCGGGCAGCCCCCACTCATGCATTCCACAGAAGCTCCACCCCATCCCTGACGAGTTGACGAGTTGGGATGACGGGGTTCCAGCTGTCCCCGCCCCAGCTTGCTCGTAGAGAGGGTGTCCTACTCCAGCAGAGATGATGGACAAGAGCAGGCGATGCCACCTCCACCCCCAGCACCCCCTTCATAGAGCAGGGTGCCCCTCTCCCCAGCTCTGGTGGCCTAGAGCAGAGGTTCTGCCGATGAGAGGCGGGCCGTAAGGGGTGCAAGCTCCACGGTCCTCCTGGAGGAGGCTGACCGATCACGGACGAGCAGGGAGGACCCCGAGTCGAAGGGCGCCGATGAGCACCCCAGGAGACCCCGGAGGGAAGCCGTCAAGGGGAGGCTGCTGGCTTCATGGCACAAGTTCATCCTCTCAAAGAACCAAGTTCAAGTTGCATGGATTTTTCTCTATTGCATTTCTCATCTCTATTTGATATCTTTTTCCTGTGACCTCCATCGTTTCTTTCTTTCTGTAGTTACTTTGCATTTAACTCTCTCTCTTTTTTAAGGCAGAAGGGGAGGTTATGGATTCGAGACATTGCCTTGTTATAAATGTGTGTGTGTTGTGCTATAAATTCCCCTTATAGCCTCGCTGATGCATCCACACCTGCGACCTTCTCTGAAGGTCATCCCTCAGCGGCGACAGAATCTCTACAGACTTTGTCACCACACTCACTCTGTCAGACGCTGGCCGGGCTTTCCTGGAGCAGAGGGCCGAAATGTGTGTCATTCATGATTGGGTGTTCAGCATAACATAGCGAAAGTCACGTGGTACGTGAGGACGATTCGTGTGTTTTAAAGATGAGTGTGTGACGGGCATGAGCCGTGTCTCTGTAGTTTGTAAGGCTGTGTTTTGTCGGAAACCAAGGGACACAGCTGCTGTGTCCATCGGAACAAACACAGGCCAGCCTCCCCTGTGACCAAGCACACATTCCAGTTCATTCCCAAGGCCTTGCCTTCAGATTTTCCAGAAGGTGCAGTTTTTCCTTGAATATAAAGGAGTGTTTTTTAAATGACAATGCAAATACATGACCATGTGCATATTCAAAATAAACTCAGTGAAGATGAGTGCTCCGTGAGGCCAAGTGCTCCACAAAAAGCCGGGGCAGCGATGGCTGAGCAAAGGGACAGTCTGGAGTATCATGCCTTAAATTCGGAGCTTAGTTTTTAAAATATCAGATGGTGAGTAACAAATGGAGGAGCATCCTTGCTTACAGCAGTCAATGACAAATGTGTTTTCTACTTAGTGACATCTAGAGAAACTCATATTTCTTAGGATCTGTCTGCAAATACAGGATCCTAATTAAATAGTCCTGTGAGCGGAATTGAAAAAAAGAGCACAATCCACAGAGATTTATGGAATGCAGCTAACGCCGTACCCTGAGGGCAAACTATAGCTATAAATGTCGATATTTAATAACAAGAAAGATAGCAAAATAACCTAAATTTCTACTTTAAGAAACTAAACAATAACAAGAAAAGAAGCAAATTAACCCAAAGCGAGCAGGAATAAGGGAAGAATAAAAAATGACAGCAGAAATAAATGAAATAAAGAACAGAAAAGTGAAAAAAAAAACAACCAAATTAAAAGTTTTTTAAAAAGTCCAAGTTTACAGCCACGCTACCCTGAGCAAGCTGGATCCCATCTGATCTCGGAAGCTAAGCAGGGCTGGGCCTGGTGAGTCCTTGGATGGGAGACCACCTAGGAAGACCAGGTGCTATAGGCATAAAAATAAAAAATAAAGAGATTGTAAGCTGGCAAGCTCCATGCAATCTGTGAGGCCAACCAAGGGATGCCTCACCTACAAATAAAAATGAAAAAATAAATAATTTAAAAAAAAAGAATTTAAAAGGTCGAGAAAGTGGACAAATATCAACCAGACTGACCAAGACAAATAGTGAAAGAACGTTCAGGCTCCAAAAATCAGGCACGAGAGAGAGAGGAGCGGTTCCGACAGACTTTCTGGAAATCGAGAGGGTTGAGCTGAAACGCTGGGGACAGCTGTGCACAGACGAACTGGGGGACGCTGGTGCAGCAGCCGGGCGTGAAACGGGGGGAAGCCCGGGGCAGGGGCGGGGGGCTCCACAGAGCCGTGTGGCCCCCGCCCCGACACGTCCTCGAGCATCGTGCACCCCGTCCCGTGGGGACACAGAAGTCCGTGGATGCCCGTGGAAGCACAGAGGCATCGTTGATTTAGGGGAAGCAGGGAGCTGAGGTGTCCACGGCATGGCCTTTTCCCCAGGAGCGTTCGAGCTCCCACCCACCACGACACCTCAGGCTTCCCTGAGAATCGTTCCCCACCCCCCCTTTTTTTTTTTCATTTGCAAAGCGACCGCCCTGGTTGCCCACGGCCTCCAAAACGAGGACATTCTTTGTACACAAACAAAACTAAAATGTGAATTCCAGAGAAACTCGCTTACATATGGAACTATTTTAAAGGAGGAGAAGTTTCTCGAAGCCACGTGTCCATGTGTTTGCTTTTCCCCGGGGCCTCGTTCGTGGAAAGGGACACGGGGACTCACGGCCATGGTCGAGAAGCATGGCGGGAGCAGCAGAAGGGTGGCTGCTGGGGGCCCCGACTCTCTGAGCTGTGGGGAACTCTGGGATATCCGCCCCCTGGGGACCCCATCCAGTCTGACCTCCTGCACGTACCGTGCTGAGGCCTCCGTGGCCCCTTTCAAGGTCAAGGCAATATTAATTAATAAGACCTGTTTGTCGATGATTGAAAACTCCAGTGCTTTTAAAAATATTTGCCTAATCGAACATGACTTATTTACCTGGAGGGATTCCAAGGTATGTGACTCGTACATTTAAATTATATTTATATTCGAAAACACACAAGAATCAGAATAATTAGAAGTCACGATAATTCATAGTAATTTAAAGTAGATAGAGGGAGATGATTGGTCATTCTCCCTTTTAATCATGAATAGGACATGTTTACATGTTAAATCAAAACATAAATTTGTAAGGTATTGATGCCTAGGAAAGGCCTTAATGGCATAATTTAAAAAGCCTAAATAAATAAAAAAACAATTGATTTGGACCCAGACTTCATTGCATCACTAATGAAGTTGGGTGGACGTGGTTTTGATCTACGACCTGCCACTTTCCAGCTCTGTGACGATGGGCAAGTTCCAGACTCTTCCGAGCCGTGACCCTGAATCTACAAAGTGAGGATCATGGAATGATTTTGTGTTTGGGAGTAAAAGAGATAGAAGGCAAGAGAAACGCAGATCCGGGGAGATAGGCGAATAGAAGGTTGACATTTCGACGAAGCGTCATTATCCTCATTCACCGCCCCTCGCGAGCTGCACTTGAGAGAAGCCGTGAGCATCAGGTGCGTCTCGACAGGTCGATAAGATGCGGCCCCACGTTAGGGAGCCGGTGACAGGAGCAGATGAGGACACGGCACAAGTGGACGCAACCAGCAGGCATCTTTGTTCTAGTCCCGGTGTATAATGTCTTTAATGTAGACTCAGCCCTTTGGAAACGCAGGTTTGCAGTGATCATAAAATCCAGGTAAGCCCCGAACACCTTTTCATCACAACATCCGAGAGAGAGAGAGAGAGAGAGCTCCGTGCAACAACGGTACGATGGCGAAATAGAATGTCCCACGCCAAACGCTTTATTAATGTCTGGTTTGCAATTCAGATTAGATCATCTGGCAAAGAGAGAGTCTCTTTCAAAAAGAAAAAAAAGAAAAGAAAAGAGAAGAAGAAGAAGAAGAAGATATGCATTATGGGGGGAATTTCTGACTTGCAGTAACGGTATGTCTTACAAGCGTGGCCAGGCCCAAGGGCACTCAGCTGGGAGAGGGCGCTCCCAGCATGGCGGGCCTGGCGCTTTGCTGTGCATTCGGGAGCTTCCTTCCTCCCACCCACGTCCACTTCGGAACCTCTCCATGTCCTTGGTGTAATGACTAAACTGTTACCGATGCAGATGGAGCGCCATCGAAACCTTGACATCCCTCGGAGGTGACCATATGGCGCCCCTCACTTTTAATATTTAACGACGGTCCTTGGGCACTCTCCAGTTACGGCGCAAACAGCACAGGGACAGACGGCTCAGAATATCCTACCGAAGAAAATCCACCCCACAAGACCAAAATGTCTTTAAAACGAGAATTTTACTAAGACATGATTAAATATTTGCTAAGTGATTTGCGGGAAGGCCAATGATTTTTTTTTTTTTTTGGTGGATGTCTTTCTCTTTTGAAGTATAATCGGTCTCAAACGCCCTTTCCAGCTGTTAATTTTATAAACTGATGACAGGCTTCCAACACAAAGTCATCACCAAGTAGCACTATTGAGAAAAAACTGATCATTCTACTACCTTTGAAAAAACGGAGTGACAAGGTCTACTTTCTCCATTAACGTAGCGAGATCGCTGTCAAGACTAACGGCCCAGAGTTCTCGGTGCTGTTTACTCCCGTTTTACTGAGAGGAAAGACGTTTGTCACCGAGAAGCATCTGTTTAAACACTTCTGGAGGCCGAGTCCCCATCTGCGGGCCTGTCGTCAAGCGCCACGCCCTCTCTGTCCTGCACAAAATCAACAGATGCATCTCGAGGCTCGAGACACAGGTCTCGCTGCGGAAGCTATTAGCTTATATTTCCAAGGACAGCGTCCATTAAGTGTGATTAGTATTTCCTGGCTATCCACTCAAGCTGTTGCATCACTGGGTTATTTTTTTTTAAGTTCTTTTTTCCTTCCATCCGGCCATTTGTGTTTTCATCAGTCATTATTTGCATGAGCCAAGACACGGAAACAACCCAAGTGTCCATCGATGGACGAACGGATAAAGAAGATGGGACGTGTGCATACAAAGGAATACTACTCGGTCATCAAAAAGGTGGAGTCTTGTCATGTGGTACGACAGAAAAGGAGAAACGTGTAAGATTCCACTCGTAGGTGAAATAAAAACAAAAAAGGAACTAAACAAAGCAAAACGAAAACAAACTCGTAGATACAGACTGTAGAATGAGGGTTCCCAGCGGGGAAGGGGGTTTGGGGGTGAGTAGAGGGACACGTACATGGGAACTGAAGGAAACTAGACTTTTGGTGGTGACCATTACATAGCTCATACAGACACTAAATTATAATGCATCACACCAGACATCTATGTAATGTTATTAACCAGTGTCATCTCGATAAATATCATTTGAAAAAAGAATGATGAGTGTCCCACACGCTTTGCTCAAGAGCGACCAGCTTTCGGCGAGCACCCGGCATTCATTTCCTCCCCCATGTGGAGGGCATCGTGGCCACTGATTAGAAAAACGACAAACACACCGAACAGAACAAAACTCCACGTGACCCCGCGGGGTGGGTCCCCTGTCCTCCAAGTCTCCATGGCTGTCCTAATAAGAGAGTCAGCTGGGGCCCCTCCCTGTTCACGTCCTGCTCTGTGTGCTGTGGCTTCTGTCACGGCGTGCGGGTTGGGGCTCGTGCGTAGTAGGCTTGAGTGACGTCTGGAAGGGGGCCGCCGAGGCGGGCGTTTGTTTTCACAACGACGGGACTGCGAAGAGGTGAGTCCCTGGCTTCGCTTCCTAGTGTCAGGGAGAATTTGCTCTGCTTTGATACTCGCCTTTGTCCCCTCCGTCGGGGAACTCAGCTCTGTGATACACAGACCTTACAGCTTGTTTCAGGGGTGAGTGCTGGCTGTGGCTTTGACGGGTGCCCCCGGCGCGCTCTGGGCTGCCATGCAGTCAGGAACTGCTGCTGCCCCCACCGGGCACGGTGCAGACCCTCCTGCCTTCGGCCCTCCGTTTGGACAAGGCGCCCTCCTCGGAATTCTCCGGCTCGCTCTCGAGCTGCTGCTAACAGCTCCCTGGCCGCGTCCCGAGGCTACCTGTCTTGGCACGAAAGCCTCCGTCGTGGAGAGTCGTGTTGCTCAGGTAACACTTGGCTGCCTCCAGCGTGCTCTTCTGTGATGCGGGCGTTCGCCGGGCACTCATCTCTCTTCCAGGGGGCTCAGGGGGGTGATCGCGTAATTTACCTGGAGCCACGTTCACGGTCACTTTCTTTCTGTAGAAGAAAGGCCGGTGGAATGTAATTTTAAACTTGCTTATCATGAAATAATTTGGACAACGAGAGGCAGACACATCGCCATCCTGAAAGCATAAGTCGTGAATTATTTGTCTAAATTCCGTTCTATTATTTGAAATGAAATCATTCAGCCCTCTCGCCACTGTTTGGATAAAGGGGAGAAGAGGACCTTCTTGGTTCAGGTCTCTGGGGGGGGAAGTACGTTGACGGTCGTTGAGTGACTGCGGAGAATCGTGTCTTCAGCTGGTTTACAAACGCCAGGGGACAGACAAACCACAGCCCAGAGAGAGGCATGGGGACAGCTACCTCTCCCTGAGATGACAGTCAGGCTTGCTGCTGTCAGTCCCGTTGGTTCTAGTAAGCTATTCAAAATACCTGTAATGTCTAATCTTTTTAAACTCTGTGACAGGAACTGGGGGCGTCTCCATCTGCCTCACTGGAGCCGTGAATCAGTATTTGGGGGCGTTAAGCAGAAAACGCGCCATCATCGCACACTGAGGCACTGATGTCGTCACGGCATCACACGTGGTCCTCGTCTGTCCTGGGAGGTCATATTTGAATTAGTTACAGAAAAACAGATGCTATAATTTGGCCCTGCCCCTGCACCGGTCCGGTCTCGGGTTCAGTAAATGGTCCGGCTCAGTTCGCCGGGTCCACGAGGCGTACACCTACAGCGCCGGGCGGGCAGGTGTGGAGGAACCAGGAGACGATACGACAGGTGCGTGAACGTGTCGGTGATTTCGAGCGTGCGTGGCAGGTGCTCTGTTCAAGGATTTTGTAAGTTTGGGACCGATGGCGCCGTGGCCAGCTTCGCTCTACAGGAGAGGGACTCCATCTGAGTCGGGCCCGGGGGTGTCCCATGAACTTGGAGGCGGGCAGCTCGCTTTCCTCCTCAACGAGCATCTGAGCCGTTGATTCTCGGGGTCGCTTGGCCTTCTTTGCTTTGG
>PVKZ01007787.1:0-20200 GCA_004027375.1 Macroglossus sobrinus | reverse complement strand
GGGGGCGGCCCGTTCCTGAGCGCCCGTGGGTGCAGCCCTCCGCGGTGCCAGCGTCGGTCGGCGCCATCCCTCGGGGCTGCGGGCGGCAGCGGGCGGGAGGTGTGTGGGGTGGCCACGTGAGGCTGGTCCGTGGCTCTCCTCTGCCTCCAGCCCGCCCCGCGCTCAGAACAGCCCCGGTGGTCGGATGGCGGGTCAGGCCCCTGAGGGGCCCGGGAGCCCCTCCGCCCACCCGCCGGGAGGCCCCATCTCAGGAGCCACGGCGTCCGGCGTGACGGGCGCTGCCGGGTGGCCGTGGCTGCCCGAGCCCCCACCCCGGGCCCAGGTCCTCCGCCCCCACTACCCTGACAGCGGTGGTGTGGCGTCTCTGTGGGTCCTCGACCCCCAGCTGCCCCTTGGCCTCCCTCGGCCGGCCATGGCCTCTCCCTGCTCCTGTCCTGTGGCCCCTTGTGGGTCAGCTCGGCTGCCCGCCTCACCGGGGCCCGGCCACTGCCGGCCCTTGGCACCCGTTTTCGGCTGGTGCCCTGTGTTTACTGCTTAGCCTGTCGGGGGCCACCGAGCTGCCGTCGCTGACCTAGCACCCACTGCCCAGCAGCCCTGCACCCCCCGGCACGCGGACGCCCGCGTTGTCCATCCTTCCTCGCTGCCCGTCTGACGGCCCTCGGGCAGCGCGGCCGTGCCAGGCGAGCGTCTCGGGGTACGGCAGGTGGCCCACACGGGGCCTGGCCTCGGCAGCCGCCCGTCCCCACGCCTGTGGCCCCGCACTCACAGGTGATGATGTACAGGTGGGCGGGCTCGCTGTGCAGCTGGGCGCCCTCGGCACTCTGCACGGCCGTCACCGAGAGCTGGTACCGCCGGCCGGGCGCCAGGTCCCGCACCGTGTACGACGCCAGCCTCCCGCTGGGCACGTAGCGGCTCTTGGTGCTCTGGCCGGTGGTCACGTTGATGATGTAAGCCTCCAGCGAGGTGCCCGGAGTGGGGGCGTCCCAGACCACATGGGCCGACGTGGCCGTGACGCGGGTGGCAGTCAGGTTTGCTGGTGGCAGAGGCCCTAGACGAAGCACAGAGTGGGGGAGGGGGGTGAAGGGGCTGATGGGGTCTTCTGCCCGGGACTCGGTTGACAGGCCTGCCAGGGGTTGCCGAGGCCTTGCCCGAAACCACACCGAGTGACTACAGGTGACAGTGGCCCTAAGGCGGGGGTGTGTGAACCTGCAGCTGCTCGGGGCCTGCGGCTGCGCCTGCTACCCAGAGAGACCCACGTCCGCGTCCCCCCCGTGTGGCACTTCCGACCCCGAGCCCGGCCACACACCTTCCCCCGGACGCAGATGAGGGCAGTGGGCCCGGTCCCCGCGCTCAGGGCCACAGGAGGCCCCGAGCCCGCGCCAACCCCTGCGCACACCCTCCTCCCTCGCCAGCCGCCTGCGCACCCCAGTCACCGGTCCCCGTCGCAGCGCGGTGCTCCCCTCTCCCACGGGCTGGGGAGGGAGGGCCACAGGGGGGTCTGCTCCCGTGAGCCCGTGCTGCCCAGCGGAGGGCCGCGTGGGGCCTCCTGCCCGAGTGCCCTCTGGCCGTGGCTCGGTGGCCCCCAGGAGCTGTCGAGTGTGGACGGCAGCCCGGCAGGAGGGCCCGGCCCCTGGGCACACTGCCATTCGGGGTGCACTCAGCCCAGGGCCGGGTTTCTGGTGCCACGGCCACTGCGGAGAGGACCAAGGGGCGAGAGCTTCCGGAAGGTTCCACCGGCCTGCGCCAGCCACACGGCTTACTTACGGGTCCACACGTGCAGCGGTGCCGAGGCCAGGCTCTCGGTGGGGCGTTCCTGTCCCCTGAGCCCACTGAGGGCGGTCGCCCAGACGGTGTACCTCCTTCCGGGCAGCAGGGCCCTACGGGAGAGCGGCAGGTGGTCTCGGGGGCCTCCGTGCCCAGCTCTCCTCTCCGTGTAGGAGACGCCACCCCCAGATTTTTAGGGTGTCCCTGCTCTTCTGGGATGCTGAGACACTCGTCCAGCAGCCACCGCGAGGAGGCGAGTCAGGAGTGAGACCTCGGATGGAGGGGGCACAGCCTGGTGGGGGTGAGGTGCCTGGAGACGCGGGAGGCACCCCCCGCCCGCTGCTCTAGACGCCTGGGCACGTGGGGGCTGCGGGGAGAGGCCCCGGGGCGAGGGAGGCCGGCCTGAGCTCTTACCCGAACGTGAACTTGTCCACGCTCTTGTCCACCTCGGTGGACTGGCCCTCCTGAGCCTCAGGGTGGCGGATGGACACGCGGACGCCGCTGACCGTGGCGTGGTGGAGCCTGTGCAGAGCCCACCGCACCGAGATGGCCGTGGCGGTCACGTTGGTGACCTCGAGGCCCTCCACGGGGTGGGGTCCTGGGGGGCAACAGAAGGGTGAGGGGGGTGCAGGCAGGCACCCACGTAAGGCGCGGCCAGCCTGGCATGACGCGTCGGGGTGGGCAGCTCCAGGCTCCGCCTCGGGGGGCTGCAGAGGGGCCGCTGTGGGCGCTGCCCCGGGCCGGCCGGCCACACCGGGGGCCACAGCGGGGCCGGGCCCTTCCTGACTGGCGCTGGGCCGGGCCCCACCCTTGTCTTCCCCGGCGGCTGCTTCGGTCACAGAGACAGTGACCGTCCGGGCACCGCCTGGGCGCTGCCAGGGCCTGTCGGGCATGGAGCCCAGGAGAGCCCTCTGCGCCCGGGCCTGGGGCGGGGGGCAGGTGGGGCCAGAGCTCAGATTGGCACACAGCGCCCGGTCGGGCGGGCCGTGGTCCGTCACCCCAGCCTGTCTCCCCGTGGAGACCCACTCTGCTGGGCAGGGGAGGCTCCCTCTCTCTCCCGGACCCCCTTTCCAGGCGGACCCCTTCGAGCCCCGTGGACCAGCCTGGGTGAGCCCCGCCCCTCGGTCCCCAAAGGCTCCCGCTGGCCGGGGCACATTCTCGCTGCCACTTGGCCATCACGCCATGCCCGCCCTGACCCCCTCATCCTGTCCCTCGCTTGGCCATCAGTGTCGGCACCCGGCAAGGACCGGCAGGGGCCACCAGGACGCCCCTCTTCCTCCCTCCGTGCCACCTGCTACAGTCCTCCCTGTGCTTCACCTCCAAGCTCCGGCCGCGGGTCCCGGCCAGCGCAGGGCCCCCCACCACCCCTCAGCGCTGCCCAGCTGCGGCTCCACTTCCAGGCTCCACCCACAGCAGCCCCTGCCCACAGGGGCGCGCTGCCCCCGCCCCTGGGCCCCGTCCACTCCTGGCGTGAGGCGCCGGCCTCCCCAGATGCCCAGTGGTCCTCGCCCCCCTCCCCGGCCTCCCCACCCCCGCCTGCCGAGCCACCACGCTGGCGACCCCGGCCTCCTGCTCGCTGGCCCGTCCCCCAGCCACCCCCACCAGGGCTGGCCCGCCCCGGCACCCGGTCCGGCTCCCCGCAGGCCCCCCAGCCCCGCCCTCGCCCCATCCGCGCATGCGCGCGCCCGGCGCGGCCACTCACGCGTGCGGGCCAGCAGCGCCACGGGCCGGCTGATGTCGTTCTTGCTGTTGGCGTTGCGCTTGACGGAGAACACGGAGATGTTGTAGGCGCTGCCGGCCGCCAGCGCCCGCAGCTGGTGCGAGGAGCGGCTGCGGTGCACGAAGTCGGTGCGGCGGGGCGCGCCGTCCGCGGACGCGTAGGTCACCGCGTAGCCGTCCAGCTCCTGCCGCGCCGCCGGGCCGTCGGGCGGGCCCCAGGAGATGGACACCCCGCTCTCCTCCACGCGCTCCACCTTGAGAGCCGTTGGTGGGGAGAGCTCTTCAGGGTTTCGGCCGAGAACAAGGGAAGGGGGAGGTCAGCCGGCGGCCGCGGGAGCCCCAGCCCCCCCCCCCCAGCAGGCGTCCGGCCCGGCGACCCCGGGGCAGAGGCGGGCACTGCGGGCCGGGAGCCTGCTCCGTGGCCCCCGCAGTGGACAGTGGACGCCAACGCTCTGGTTTCTGGCCAGGGCGCCCCGGAGAGCCCCGTGTGCACACACGTGGCCGCGTCTCCGGTTCCGGGGGGCCCCGTGTGCGCACGTGGCCGCGTCTGTGCCACCTGGGGCCGCGGACATCTGCCCTCTGGCCTGTGCCCTGGGCTTCTGCCGCCCTGAGGGAGGTGGGGGACCCCGCCACCCCGTGCTGCTGCCCCCGCACCTCACCTTTGGCGCAGTCCTTGCCCGTGTAGCCCACTTTGCAGGTGCAGCTGTGGGACCCGGCGCTGGCCAGGCAGTAGCCTCTGCCCCCGCAGGGGCTGGAGAAGCAGGGGTCACTCACTGGGGAAGGGGAAGCAGCAGTGAGCTCTGGGGGGGCGCCAGGGCCCCCTACTCTGTTAGCGCCCTTACGCCTGGGGGCACTGGGTCTTTCTGCTGTGGCTATGGGGGGGGCCATCACAGGCAGCACTTTTGGGGAATGGGGGAGGGAGAGGGGACACTCTTGGAGGGGGGAGGGTGGGGTTTGCCGGAGGCGCCTCTGAGAGGCCAGGCCGGGCGTTGCCTCTGACACTGAAGCAGGCCACCCTGCCAGCACCCCTAAGGTGCCCTGAAGGCAGTGCCTCAGGGTGGGGCGCACACAGGCCGCCCCCCGCCCCCCACCCCTCACGCTGTGCTGTGGGCACCGGTGTGGACCGAGCCCCAGGGCGGGGCAGGCCACCAGGAAGGCCACACAACATGCACACAAGTGGTTAGCTGCCACCGCTGCCACAGCCGCTGTCACAGTCTGTCCTCCCGGCCCTCGCCAGCCCCAGGCCTGTCCCCAGCACCACCTGTACTGCCCTGTGTTGGGCCCAGAAGCCCCGTGCACCCTGCACCCCTGAGTGCGGCCAGCCGGGCCCAGCTTGAGGGTCGGGACCCCGCAAACAGGCCGGTCAGTCGCGCCCAGGACACAGCCGTCCTAGGAGGGGAGGTGTGCCCGGCAGGCGGGGACAGTGCGGATGGGACACCCCGGAGGCAGCGCTGGCCTGTGGGCAGTGAGGAGTGGGGGTGCAGCTCAGGCCAGGCCTAGTCTCGGAGGCGCAGGTCAGCCAGGACCCGCTCCCCTGGGAGCCCCCGCTGTGGGCCGCGGGGAGAACGTTCCAGATGCCCGGGCCCGGGGGCAGACCAGCGACTGCACGGCCGCGTGGTGGGGCGTGGGGCCGGGGCGGACATGAGGCCTCACGGAGCCTCTGAGGGACGAGGTGAGGCCCTCGGGGGGGGAGGGAAACGGGGTGCTCGGCAGGCGCAGGGGAGGAGCCCCGGGCGGCGCCCCACCTGTCTCGCAGTGGTGGCCGAGGACGCCCTCCGGGCAGACGCACAGGTAGGCCCCGCCGGCCTTCTCGCACCGGCCGCCGTGCTGGCAGGGGCCGGAGTCGCAGGCGTCCACCTCTGGGGAACATCCAGAGAGTGGGCCCGAGCGGCAGGGGGGAGTCTGGGGGAGGGAGGAGAGGACAGCGGGAAGAAGGGAAGGGGAGGCGAGGGGAGAGGCCCGTGGGGTGCAGGGGGGCTCGGGGAAACCCCCTCACCTCTGGGGTCCCTCCCGCCAGTGTCCCTGGGGACTGTCCTGCCCCCCCCTCCCCCAGCAGCCGGGGTCTGAGCTTGTAGAGAAGGGCTTTGCCTGGGGCGTCTGGGGTGTCACAGTGTGAGTGAGGGCTGGGCTGACAGGGGACCCCGGGCACGGCGCCTACCTGTCTCGCAGTGGGCTCCAGCGAAGCCCGCGGGGCACTGGCAGACAAAGGCCCCCGGGACGTCCCTGCAGGAGCCTCCGTTTCTGCAGGGCTGCGCCTGGCACGCGTCTGTCTCTGCAGACAGGACACGAGGCTGCACGGCCCCGCGTGGCCCTGCACGGCCCCCGCGGCCCTGCGCGGGCCCATGTGCAGCCCAGGGCTTCACCTGACACCCTCCCCCAACACCACCTGCCCCGCGCAGCCCCCGCCCCAGGATCCCGCGTCCCGCACTGCATCGCCCAGGCCGTCTGGGGCCCTGACTGGCCGTCCTGGGCCCGGGCCCCTGGTGGTGTCCGTCTCACGGGCCTGAGGGGCCAGGGCCCCCTCCCTCCCCAGAGTCTGCAGGCAGCAGGCGAAGGTGGCCTGCGGTCAGGTCAGCGTCTGCCAGCTGAGCTCTCATCCCGTCCCCCCGGAGGGAACCCCGTGCTTCTGGACGGCAGAGCTGGGTGCTGCCCGAGAGCGCGGGTGCCGGCCGGAGACCAGCCCGGGGAGGAGCCTGGCCCGAGCAAGGTGACCACAGCCAGGGGGACCCTGGGGCCACCGGCCGGTGGCGGGGGCTGGCCTGCCTTACCGCGCTCACAGCGGGCTCCCTCGCGCCCCGGGCGGCAGGCGCACAGGTATCCGGCGACGTGGTCCTGGCAGGAGCCCCCGTGCAGGCACGGCTGCGACAGGCACTCGTCAATTTCTGCTCGCACGGTCGTCCAGGTGCATGGTCGCCCAGGTGCACAGTCGCCCAGGTGCACAGCAGCCAGGAGGGACCCGGGAAAGAAGCAACGTTCTGTCGTTAGAGGCCGTGGCTTGACGCCAAATCAAGACGGACAAGGGCTGTGTTCTGAGGAGGGGGTGGAATTCTCTGACACCCCCTGGGTGCTCAGAGAGGCCGGGACCCAGGATGGGGGCTTGGACAGGAGGGCACGGACTGGGGACCCGGCGCTGGGCCGTGTCCATGGATGAGGACCCTGCGGGCTCTCAGAAGACCTGGGCCCGGCCCAGTCTCCGGCCGCCAGGCCGGGCCAGTAACAGTCACGGATGAAGCCGGTGTGACAGGGCGAACCCTGCCCCTCGCTACACTCACAGGAGTTCCTCAGACTGGGAGTTTGCTCCTGAATTCAAAACATCCCGTGTAGAAGAGTTTAACCGGAGTGCTTGCCATGCCCTAAGTAAACGGACGGCCGTGGCACAGGGACCCTGGGGCCAGCCTGAGCACGCATCTGGTCACATGCACGCCCCACCCCGCGTGCCACGACTTTCTGTGGCTGTCGCCTGGTGGAGAATGGTCACGAATTGCCTGAACAACTCTGCGTGGTTTTGCTGTGCTGTCTGCGGACCCCTCACCAGCGCGGTGAGCGCGCTCCCTCTCTCGCGCCCCGTGGGGCGCCGGCCGTGCCTCCCCGTCCCCGCTCCGCGTGCAATCAGTGAAGTTGGTGCCTTTGCCTGGTGCTGACCGTCTCAGGAAGGCCTCGCCATTCAGCCTCTTGCTGGCCCAGCTGTTGGTTTTCACGGTCGCCCGGTCAGGCTGAAGACATTCCCTCTCCTCTTAGTATCAGTTGAATTTTGTCAGGTGCTTTTTCTGCACCTGTTAAGAGGCTCATATGGTTTTCTTCTTTATCTCCCTCCTAATACGGTGAATTACATTTAGTATTTTCAGGTGTCAAACCAGCCTGCGTTCCTGAGATGAGTATCACTTGGTGATGACACGTTGTCCTTTTCACGTAGGATTCTGTGTCTACGTTCACGAGTCTGTAACCTCATTTTTGGGATGTCCGGTTTTGGTCTCATGGCGATGCCAGGCTTGTGAGATGAGTTGAGAAGTGTCCCTTCCTCCCGCGTTTTCTAAACGAGCCTGCAGGGTGTTCCTCTTTCTCTAACGCCTGCGAGAACTCCCCAGCGTTCCGCAAATCTGGCCCTTCGCTCTGCCTTGCAGGGAAGTGTTTATTACACATTAAAATGTAATCGACATAGGGATATTCACACGTTCTGTTCGTTCTTCTGCCAGTTCTGGTAACGTGTGCCTTTCAGGGCATGCGTCCATTTCCTGGAGGTTGTCGGCCGCATCGGCCTGAGAGGTCACAGTGCCCCTGCTGTCCTTTAGACGCTGGTGGCATCGTCCGTGATGTCTCCTCTTTCATTCTCATGTTGCCCCTTTTTCTCTTTTTTCTCTCGATCGGTCTAGCTCGAGGTTTATCTGTTTTACTGAACTTCTCAAGGAACCAGCTTTTGGTTTCATTGGTTTTCTCTCTCTTTCTCTCTGTCTTTTTTATAATTACGTTTTTAATGGCTGACATGTAAAAATGAAGCTAATTTCGTTATATAATAACCCACACCCACTGAAAGTGTCACGCTTCCTGTCGTTTTCAGCAGTAGGTTAAAGGCAAACCTATCGGCTGCAAATACTGACATTTTTACTTCCTCCTTCAGCGTTTTCATGATATCAGTTTCCTTTTCTTACTTTATCGCGTCGGCTAGTCCCGCCCCAGCCGTCCCCCTCGTCCTGCTTGTCCTCTCTCTCTCTCTCTCGGACTCCTGTGGGCTCAGCGTCGGCCCTCACCCTTCTGCCCTCCATAATGCCCGCGTGTCCTTTTTGGTTGGAGTCAGAATGTCTGGGGAAATGCCTCACACTGGTCTTTCAACTCCTTAACTGAGTCTTCATGTGCATCCACCTATCAATGTACAAATGATGACTGTTCTTGCAGCTATTCCAGGTTTTCGGTCCTTTTAAAAATTATTTGTCGGCCCCGCTCCCCACGGCCGGCGCCCTGCTTCCTTCTGCATACGTGGCACCTTTTCACGCTCGTGCTCATCTTCCGTCCTTCTCCCGGAGGTGGGGGGCGTGTTGTCTGGACTTCCTGTCGTTTCGGGGTTGTTACCCTTCCCCCCGGGGACTCGTGGTCTCGGCTGTGAGCTCACACACCCTGGGGCACTGGCCCCTCACCTGCCAGCACGCTGGGGACAAGCAGCAGTGGTGGTGGGGGGGGTCTCCTAGACAGTGCCCAGCAGCCGGGGCTGGGGAGGATGGAGTGACAGGAAGAGGGCGAGGCCAAGCGGTGCCCCCCTGTCTTCCGGACCGCCCCCCTGAGCAGGGCGCACGGCCTGGGCTTGCGAGGGCGCGGGAGAGAGTATGTATGTGCCCGCCCATCTGTCCCTGTCCCTGTCCCTGTGCTAATTTGTTTTCAAAATCCGTGTTGCGTGATGAGCGTTAGCATCACCCAGATTTTCTGAGGAGCAGAGTCTGGAATGCTCGGGCCAGAGCGGGAGGCCTGCCTGCAGCTGCGCCTCCAGGGGTGCCGGGCACGGGCATTGGTCACGTGGCCCTGGCGGTCCAGGGTGCCCGAGAGCAGCAGCGCCTAGCTGGGGTGCTGGCTCTGGTCCCACAGGCGAGGGAGGGCAGCCTGCACCCGATGTGCCCTGGCCTCCGACCCCCAGCCCCTGGACCCCGGCCTCAGCCACCTCATGGGCAGAGCGGGCGTGAGTGTCAAGAGCTGAGGACCCGGGAGCCCCTAGTGAACCGTCCAGAGGGGAGCTAGCCCCGGTCATCCCCGCCATCCGCACAGGGTTATAAGACCCGGGGGGGAGGGGCAGGGCCCCGGCCAGCACTGCTGGGCTCCCCCACGGGGCCAGGCGAGTCGGGTGTCAGCCTCCCCAGCCCTGCCCACGCCCACGCGCCCACCCCAGAGGGCCCGCAGATCACCGTGGCACTGGGGCGGCTTGCTCCAGACGCCCTGCGGCTGGCAGACGCGGACGGCGCCCGGGGCGCTCAGGCTGTAGCCGTGGTCACACAGGTACAGCGCCACGGAGCCCAGCCGGGTGCCGTTCAGGCGCAGCGTGGCGTGCTTCACCTCCTCGGGGGGGCCGCAGTCCACCTCTGCGAGGACACCGCAGCCTGCACCTCGGGGCACCGGCCCCCGCCCTGCCCTCTGCGCACCAGGCCCCAGAGCCCGGGTCCCGCCCCTGGCACAGCCCGGCCCATGGCGGAGGTGCCCCACCTTCCAGGACAGGCCGCCCGCAGGCTCCCCTCCCCCCTGCCCCACGCCACGCCCTGCCCAGCCCTGGCCTTCCAAATGCCGAGGGACACCCGAGCCCGACCGGGCCCCTCAGGCCTCTCACCCGCCTGGCACCGGCGTCCCGTGTACCCTGCCCGGCAGCGGCAGGAGAAACCCGTGCCCAGGCCCTCGCAGGTGCCCCCGTTGGCACAGGGGCTCCGGAAGCAGGGGGAGGGGGCTGAAAGGGCGCAGGGGGTCACTGTCACCCATCACTGCCCTTCCTGAGGCCTCTGGGCGGCTTGGGGCTTCCCGCCTGCCCCCTGCTGCCTGGGCCAGCCCCAGGCCACCGGCGGGGCTGCACCTTACCTATCTCACAGTGCCGCCCGGAGAAGCCGGGGGGACAGTCACACTTGTATTTGCCGATGTAGTGAAAGCAGGTGCCTCCGTTGTGACAGGGGCCGGAGGCGCACGAGTCCGGTTTCCCTGGAAGCAGAGACCACGTGGGGTCGGGATCGTGTGCCGCTAGGTGTGCCCGCCCGCCCCCGCCGCCCGCCAGAGCCCGGCGCCCCCTGGGTCCCCGCCCCGCCGCCCGGCGCACCGATCTCGCAGTGCCGGCCGGTGAAGCGGTAGGGGCAGCTGCAGCGGTACTCGCCGCCCGCCTCCTTGCACGTGCCCCCGTTGCGGCAGGGCCCGGAGCTGCACAGGCGCGGCCGGGCTGCGGGGACGGACAGAGGGACAGAGCCGGGCGGTGAGCGAGGCCCGCGGGCCCAGCGGCCGGGTGCGCACGCGCAGGCGGACTGGGGGTCCCCACCCTGGCCTGGAGCCTGTGCCGCGTCCACGCTCCGCCGGGGCTCCCGGCCCTTCCTGGGGGAGAGCCGCCCCCCGCAAGGCACCTCGCAGGCTGGTGTCACCTGAGAGCAGCCACCCTGGGTCCCCCATGCGCCCCTCTGGGACGCCTCTGCGAAGGGCCCAGGACAGCGGAGCCACGGGCACGCGGAGCCGGCGCTGGCGCAGGGGCCGATGGGCCGAGCGCGCCATGGGGGGGGGGGGCGCCCCACCTTGCTCGCAGTGTCTGCCGTGGAACCCGCGGGGACACTCGCACGTGTACGAGTCGTCGTGGGCGTCGCAGGAGCCGCCATTGAAGCAGGGGTCAGAGTCGCAGGGCGAGGGCAGCGCTGCGGGGGCAAAGGGGGCCCTGGAGCAGGTGTCGCCCCCCCCCCCCATGCAGGAGCTGCACCTGCCAGGTCACCTGGACGCCCGGCCAGCACCTGGGCCACTTAAAATACATTCTGCCCGGGCTTGACTGCGCTGGGCTCCGAGGCCCCTCCCCGGAATTATGCTATTTCTGAATTTTCCGGAGTCCAGCCTCCCTCTCCTGCGAGCTGGATGGCGCTGTGGCCCACGACGTCCTCACGTCCCCACCCGCAGCCCAGCACACGGGGCCACACCCGACGCGAGTCCGGCGCATGCGCGAGGCCGGAGCAGCGAGGCGGACCGCGCGCAACTGCGCAGGCGCTAACTCGGGACAGCCGGGCGGGGGCCCGGGCGCCCAGCACCCCAAGCAGCGGCGAGGCTGGGGACAAGGACCTGGGCCGCACCTCCGGGACGGCTCGGAGGGGCGCAGCCACCACGGGAAGCCCCAACCTCGGGCCTGCCGTGCCCCCTGCTTTGCCTCGCCCCCCTTTCCCGCCGCCCCCCGGCCCCGGGCGCGCCCCCGCGCCCCTCACCGCGGCTGGCGTTGTGGTCCGTGTGGCACACGCACAGGTAGCTCCCGCCGTACTCCATGCAGTAGCCGCCGTCGGGGCACTGCGCGTTCACCGTGCACGGCGTGGCCGTGACCTCTGCGGGGAGAGGAGGGGCGCCCTGTCTCGTCTTCCCGGGGACGCGTCCTGGGCAAGGCCCCGGTGACTGCGCCGGGGCGGCCAGATCGGGCGCTGCTGGGGCCCCGGCTGGAGGATCCGGACCTGGGGACCCCAGTCCAGGCCGCAGCCGCCACTTAAAACCCGGGTTCGGGGGACGCTCGGGGCAGGGCGCCTACCGAATTCGCAGAGAAGCCCAAAGAAGCCGGGGGGGCACTGGCAGAGGGTACTGTTGGTCCCCAGGCACTGGCCCCCGTTGCGGCACTCACAGTCCTCGGGGGTCCCTGCCAGGGAGAGAGGGGGGAGCCTCCAATGTGGGGGCGCCGGAGGCGGGGCCTTCTCCCGACCCCCCCCTCCTCGCTCCCTTCCCGGTGTACACCCGCAAGCCCGTCTGGGTGTCTGCATGCGCCCCCCACGGGATGCCCCGCGGTCCCCCGACCCCTCACGCACTGTCGCGGCACTCGCGGCCCTGGAACCCTTCGGGGCACTCGCACGCGTAGCCGGGGTCCGCGTCCACACAGGTGCCCCCGTTCTGGCAGGGCGCCGAGAGGCAGGCGTCGGGCGCCGCGGGGCTTCCTGCGGGAAAGAGGGTGGTCACCAGGGCGACGGCACTCGTCGCGGGGTTCACCTCCGTTCTCGGGGCCGAGCAGGGGCGGGGGCCGGGCGACCAGGCCCAGCGAGGGCAGGGACGTGCCCAGCAGCACACGGCAGGCGAGGCGGGGCCAAGGCCAGCGCTGAGGCCGAGGCCAGCACCGCGGAGGGCTGGTCCAGCTGCCCCGGCCTCGGACACAGGCTGCCGCAGGCGGGCGGGGCTGAGCCGGACAGGGAGGGACCACAGTCACCTGTGGGGGCACGGCCACTACCTGACTCGCAGTGGGGCCCCCGGAAGGGCTCTGGGCACAGGCAGGTGAAGTTCCCCACGAGGTCGACACAGGAGCCACCATTGAGGCACGGGCCGGAACCGCACTCGTCCACGTCTGTGGGGACAGAGCCGGGCTGAGCCCCGCACCCTGCCCGCCCCTCCTGTCCCGCCGGCCTCTGTCTGCCCTCCGACCCCGGCCCAGGACGCCGGCTCCCTGACACCCCCTCCCCTGGCTGCACCGCGTGTCCTGCCGACGGCTCACGCCCCGAACAACTCAGCACGGGGACCAGACGGGCCCCTGGGTCGGTGTGCAGCTCCCGGGAGTTGTGGGGGCCTGGTTGGGGGGGGCCCGGAACCCCAGGAGGCCTGAGTGCTGTGGCCACAGCCCCTCACCCAGCTCTGGGCGCCCACGTGTGGGGCCAGGCCCCCTGGGGCACGCTGACCACACTGCTCCCACCAGGCTGCCCGCTCCCTGTCCCCCAGGCTCTCCTGCAGCCAGCCGGCTCAGGCCAGGCCGGGCCCCCTCTCACCTGTCTCACAGGTGGGCCCGCTGAAGCCCTCTGGGCACTGGCAGCGGAAGCCGTCAGCACTGTGAGTGCAGGACCCGCCGTTCCGGCAGGGGTGTGACGCACACTCGTTCACGCCTGCACATGGGGGGGCGGGGCCTCAGTGGAGGAAGGCAGGCTGGGAGGGTGGGTCACAGCCGAGTGCGGGGATAGCAAGCCTCCAGAACCTTGTCCCCAGGGCGCTCTGCTCCGAGGGGCCACCGCAGCACCCCCCACAGCTCACAGCCACAGAGCCACTGCATCTGGCGCCCAGTGGTGGCCCACATGGGGACGGGGACCCCGACCTCGGGCCCTCAGGGGCCCGGCGGTGACTCACCCAGGTGGCACTGCCGGCCCGTGAAGCCCGAGACGCAGGAGCAGGTGTACGAGGGGTTGCCCGTGACACAGTCGTCGATGCAAGTGCCACCATTGTGGCACGGGCGCAGGGCCAGGCACACGGAGGCTGCGGACACGGGACCGAGCGGAGCTGTCACCCTCTGCCCTCCCTGACCCGAGGGCCCGTCTCTGAGGAGCGGCCCGCCATCCTCTGGCGGCCGAGCGTCCAGGGTGTCACTCTCCAGGCCCCTGTGGCAGTGCCCGGTGCGACCGAGGCCTGCCCTCCGCCTGCTGAGCTGTGCCTGGCGGTGGCTCGTGGCGGGTGGCCTTCCTCAGAGTCCCCACCCCCACAACTCCTTCCTGTCCCACTAATCTGTCAACTTCCCGGCTTGTCCGAGGGGCTGAGAGGACAGCAACGCAGGGACCCCATGCCTCGTGGACAAGGGGGTCCCCGCGTGGAACCAGTAGCAGTGGGGGCCCCAAGGGCAGCTGCGGCCTGTCCCAGGCTGCCTCGGGCAGGGACGGGGACGCGGCACCCGGCTTCCTGGGAGCGAGAGGAGGCCCCGGCTCAGAACCCTCGAAGCCGGTGTCACCCAGTGTGGCCTGCCGGCCAGTGGCAGGTGACAACAACCAGACCTCTCTGCCGCCCACCAGAAAAAGCTGCGAAGACATGGTGACCAAACCGCCTGAACCTCCACTGCCCAGGTCCGCGACACCCCCTCAGACTGCCCCCCGGACGGCGGCTGCGGTGCGCGCGCATGTCCGCGCCGCACCCCGCACCAGTCCCGGTGGGCTGCACTGCGCAGGGGGCGCTCTCGCGGGCCTTTTCGGGGACGCAGCCCTTGCCGGTGGCCTGGGTCGCGGTGAGTCCGCGGGGCAGGGCCCAGGACCCGCTTCGCGGTGGCCCAGATGGCCAGGCGTGGTGGCCGCCGCTCTCCGCGGAGTGACCGAGTCAACCGCTGGGTGCCCCCTCCCCCCCGCTGACAGCAGCGAAGTTTCACCACACACCCTTCTGCGGCCAGCCCGGCTGTCCCCACGGGCCACGCGCGCGTCCCCAGGGTGGACCCTCCCCCCTCTGCTGTGTGTTCTGCGCCCGAAGGACCCCTGGGTGTCTCCCTCCTGTCGGGTGCACGGACGCCTGGGGTGTCTAACGGGCAGCAGGGCAATGGGACGGCCAGAGCCCCTGCCGCCCAGGTGGCCCTGGCAAGCACGTGCGACAGCCGGGTGTCCCTTGGACCCGGAAGGAGGCGGGGCGGGGCGTGAACGTGCGGTGAGGCGCTCCCGCCCCGCCCCTTTACGCCCAGCATCTCCGCGGGGTGCCCCCAGGAGAGACTCAGGGGCAAGCGGAGGGTAGCAGCCCTGGTGGGCGGGGCTGGCGCTGCGCCCCTCCCCCCACCGCCCCGCCCCGCCCCCGCCCCGCCCCCGGCGCCCGGAGCCGCCCCCTCCGGCCTCTTACTTGTATGGGCGCAGCCCCCCACGCGCACCTGGGCATCATCGATTCTGAACGCCCAGCGCCCGGGCACGCCCACGTTGGTGGTGGCCTCCACCTGCGCCATGTCCGCCGTGCGCGAGCCGGGGATGCTGAAGTAGCGCAGCCCGTCCCCGGCGTTGAAGCCGGCCTGCGTGGGCGCGGAGAGAGGGCGCAGGTGCGGGCTGGGTCCGCGGGGCCCTCACGGTCCCCACGCCCACCTTCCCGGGGTGGGAGACAGCCTTAGGAGCTGGAGAACTCTGACCCCCCCCCCCCACCACGGTGACCCTGAGGGAGGTCAGCGTCTCCCAGCCAGGCTGGGACAGTTCCCCACGACAGTTCCCAAGTCAAGGGCATTGCTGGGCCCTGGCCGGACCCAGGAGCCTCAGCCCCTGCGGCAGCTGGCCCTGCCGGCCAGGCCGTGTGCGGGGCACAGGTGCCTTTGGCCCTCGGGCGTTTGTGGGGTTCTGGGCTGGGGGAGACCTCTGCACAGCGCTGGGCGTGTGGGGGGCCTGCCTGCCTCATCAGCTGGTGACAGCCCTGGAGTGGGGAGCGGGGCCCCTACCTGGGCTGCGATGCCCCCCAGGCCTGTGGCGTTGCCCCCGCTGCTGGCGTGCGTGCCCGTGGTCCACGTGATGGACTCGTAGTTGAAGATGGTGAAGGAGGACGCTCCGTCAGTGACCAGCACCGTCTGGAACGTGTTGACCTGCCAAGGAGGGGCCTGAGTAGGGCCCTGCAGCCCGGCCCCCCAGAGCGCGGCCCCCCAGAACCCGGTCCAGGAAGATGGAGGGGCGGAGGGCCTCCCAGGAGAGGTGGCTCGCGGACCGAAAAGCAGACAGAGCTTCATGCGTCTGGCTGCAAACGCGTTCGAATGCAAAAAAAGGGCCATAAGCTCCAACCGAATGGCTCACAGCAAAGTGAAAAATGCATTTACAGCACGTGAGGCCGATAAAACTGTTGCTACCCTTAACTCCAGAAGAGCTTCTAGGTCAGTAAGAAAAAGGCCAAAGGCTACGGTACATATGACGTCGTGATAGGACACCACAGCAGAGCCCCCCTGGCCGATGACACCGGGCACAGGCTACGCTGCTGGGAGCCACAGACATGCAGGGTTTAAAAGGCACAGCTGGCCGCTTGGCCGGGGTGTGCAGGGCCAGGAAGGGCTCCCACAGAGCACGGCCAACGTAACCTGTCATCCGTGCTGGGCGCGTTCTGACTGACTGGCCGTCCCTGTCCGTCCCTCCCCAGGCCGCCCGGCCCCCTGTGACACAACAGAGAAGCTCGGGCAGTCACTCAGCCTCCAGCGCCCTCTAATGGTCCAAGTGGGAGGAAGGGGCTCTCGTCTCTCACTTTAAATCAAAAGCCACGGGGTCCCCCAGCTTAGCGGGGAGGCCGGGAGCTCAGCCGCTCGCCCCAGACAGTGAACGAATGCCGAGAAAGTTCCCGGAGGGAAGTAAACGTGCTGCCCCAGTGGCCGCCCGGCCACCAGAGAGCGGGTGACATGGGGAGGGCTTAGTGTCTGCAGGGGCCAGACAGCCACACGTCCCCTTAGCCAGAGCCTCATGGCTGCTCTGAACAGGCCAGGTCCTCCAGGTCCCCCAGGTGGCCGAGCCCCCTCAGGCTGGCAGGACAGGCTCAGGGACGGCCCCCGCCCGACGGCTGGGCTGTGCGGGGGCCTCTCGGCACCCGGCATCTTTGTCACGCAGTCGCTGTGTCACCCCACGGGAGAGACGTGTCCTGTCTGCCCTGTCCGGGGCAGTCTCCCCATTGCCCCCCAGAGGGGTGAGCAAACAGCTCTGCAAACGCCACTCTGCACCCAGTGGCTCTTCTCCGGAGAGTGACCTCATGTCATGCGTGGTTGTGACCTGCAGGGGCGGGCAGCTGCCGTCCCCACTGGAGGGGACCCACCCGCCATCACTGGGCACAGGGCTCAGCACGTTGTCACGTTTGGTGTCATCAAGGACTAAGGCTCGAGTGCAGTCACTTCCTGTTTAACCCTTTGGGGCAGGAAGCACCCCAGTGGGAACCCCTCTAAATGTCACCCCCTCCTCCGGGCGCCCGAGCCAGTCCACTGGGCCTTTGGGGTTTTCCCGGAGGACGGGGGAGGGCGGAGGCCAGCGACTACGATGACCACGTCCCCCCCAGCTCAGCGGGATGGGCCGGAGGGCACCGCCCCCGCCCCCGCCTCCCCAGGACGGAACTCACGGGGGACGAGGAGCTGCCTCCGAAGAAGGTGACGCGGTACCAGGTGGCGACGAAAACCCAGGTGGCCGAGAAGCCCGGGAGCTCGGGGAAGTAGCGCCTGACGTCCTCCGTGGCCCTGAGCAGGGTGGCGGGGTCGGTGGCCTCCCGGTAGTACACGTCGCCCGCACGCCGGTTGTCCACGTCGGCCCAGAAGGCCGCCACCACGCAGCGGTCCTTGGCCACGGGGAAGGCCACGGGGGTGAACTGGGAGACCTCCTTCAGGAAGGAGATGATGCCATTGTTGTTCACCTGCGGGGGGCGGGGCGGGAGTCAGGGGCGTCCGGAGCGGGGCGCCGCTGGTTTGGGGGTGGCACTCCCTGGTCCCAGGCACCGGACCCCTTGGCCTGCTCCCTTCCCTCCCGGCCAGGTCCCCACACCCCGATGCCCCGGGCTTCCTGCCCAGGCCGTGTGCACCGTCACACATGCACGTGTACACACACGTGCACTCCACATGCACGAGCACACGTGTGTGTTCCACATGCATGGGCACACGGGCGTGCACAAATGTTCATAAGCGTGCATTCCAAACACGGGAACACACGTCTGGGCTCCACACACACATGGGCACACATGAATGCACTCCACACACAAGGCACACATGCACACATGTGTGCTCCACACACACTGCATACACATGCACACAATGCACCCCACACATGCAGGGCACATATGCGCACATGGGTGTGTGTGCTCACACGTGTGCACACACATACACACGTGTGATCTCCATGCGCACAGGCATGTGTGCACACGCAGGGCACACACGCATGTGGACCACCACACGCATGGGCACACTCATGCACACAAATGTGCATAAGCATGCACTGCACATATGTGCACATGGGTGTGTGCGCTCATACGTGTGCACACACATATGCACACTCCACATGCAGTGCACACGTGTGCACACACATGTGCGCTCCACACACACATGTGCACCGGCGGTGCCGGGACACGCTGGCCAGTATTCCGATAAACAGCGTTAGGAACAGCCCGACACAAAGGGCGGCCCCGAACGTCCACCGCAGGGAGACAGGCAGCCGTGTGTCGCACAGCGGCGACAATACAGACACCACGAGAAACCCTGGAAAGAACCTTAACGCGGTTGGTAACGCAGAAGGCGGCAGGCGGTTTCACTTAGGGAGTGGGGGTGTGCGGCGGGGGCGCGGGGGTCCCCGAGGGGCAACACCCAGCTCGGAGAGGGGGCGGGGCCTCGGCTGCCGGTTCTGGTTCACGGACACGCGCTCTTCTGCGCGTTCCCGCGCCTTCCCTCGTCCGCATGTGTTTGGGGAACGGTGCGGTGAGATGTCACAGGTGGCAAGGCGCCTCCAGGTGGGGGGAGCAGCGAGGCGGGGGTGCAGCCGGGGGTGCGGGAGGGCCTGCAGGCCGCAGTGGGGACCCTTGGCCTGGCTGCCGCTGGGACCTGCCTGCCGGCCCCTCCCCCGCTGCACACCCCCTTCCCAGCCGGCCCTGCTCCCGCCCCTGGCTCCTGCCGGGGGTCCCGGTCCCCTTCCTGCCCCTGAGTGCACGTCGGGCTCAGGTGAGCACGGTGCGCGTGCCGTGTGCAGAGCCGCTGCCGCCGGCGCTCGGCGTCGCCTCCTCCGCGCCCCCCAGGGAGTGCGGGCCCAGTGCCCAGGGGCCAGGAAGGAGGCAGACAAGCCGGCCCTGTTCCCTCGCCAGGGCCGGCCGCTGGCAGGCCCCGCACCTGGACGGGGCCTCCGGCGTCCTTCAGCCGGAGCTTTCGGGACAGGCGGTGGGCGTGGCGGTGGGCGAGGCCCGGCCAGGGGGTGGGGGCCGCGAGCTGCACCGGGTCCCTGCCCTTCAGGGCCGGCAGGGGCCTCTGCAAACAAGTGTATTTTTAGTTGTCCGCTTGTGTGGCAGTTAGTGAAACACGCAGCGCAGGCATGGAAAAGCGGGGGGAGCGGTCAGGCCGGCCCCGGCCGGAGCCCCACGGACATGCTTATCCTGGGCTTCGTCGCATCCTGACCGCAGAGGCGGGTCGCGCGCCAAGCGCTGTCCCCAGACGCCGGGCCTGCGCCTGCGCGGCAGGGGAGACGCCGGGGCTGTGGCGCCGGCACCAGCGGGCCACCAGGGCCTGCGGCCGGTCCCGTGGGACCCGTGCAGAACCGTACGGAGACCCAGGAGCAGAAGGGGGTCCCCAGCGCAGGCGTCGGGGTCAGTTCTCGCATTGTTCCCACCAACAGGAGCCACGTGGCTGGTGTCCAAGCCCCCGGTGCTGAGAGTAAAGGGCTGCCCCTGGGTGTCACAGCGGGGGGCGGGGCCTGCAGCTGTGCGGTGGGCGGGGCTGAGCACAGGGCGGGGCCGCGGCAGGTGCGCCCGCCACGCCCACCTGCACCCTCCTCTCCCAGGCGGGGCGCTGCGGGAGGCCTGCGGCGGGTGGGGGGCGTGTTCCTGACCCCTCCCAGCAACGCTGAGAATTGTGGGAGGGGAGTTGCTGGGCAGCCGCCAGGCCGTGCCCTTGGGGACGCCTGGGGGCCACATGCCACAGGACGCCGCTGTGACTGTGCGTCCCGCGGTGGGGGCGGGGGATGTGCGGCCTGGAGCGGGCGGCCAGCGGTTTCCCAGGCCCTTCCTGCGACACGCAGCCCGTGCTGGCTCAGGGCAAAAGCACAGAGACGGCGCTGGTGGCGTTTCCGCCTGGGACGGTGCCGGGACAGGGCGGACGCGGCCTGGGGAGTCTCTTGGGGTGACCTCCAGCCAGAAGCGTGTGACGTGTGCCTGGCTGGCCCCTGAGTGGGGGAGCGTGAGGGCCCCGCGGTGCCACCTCGCTGGGCGGAGGGGCCGCTCTGAGCCGCGGGCCTGGGGGGGCAGGGACCCTGCACGCGGCGTCAGCGCCCCCCTCCCCCCCCCTCCGCCAGCATCCGAGCCAAAAGGGCGGGTCTTCGCTCCTGCTTTGAACTTCTCCGCCAAAAATGAAACAATGAAGCCCCTGAGGCCTTTTATAAGCTTGTTTTGAAAAATGGAGGCATGTCTTTTAGTTCCTGGCAGCTTGCTGGGTCATTAGGGTCCCTCCCACGAGCGCAGTTGGGGGCTGGAGTCCAGCGCGTGGGGCAGGGCGGGGAGTGGGCAGGGCCCCTGGGGCCCACGGGCAAGGCTGGCCTGAGCCCCAGAGGCCCTGAGCCTCCTGCACACCGGGCCTGGGAGGGGGGCGGCTGCCAGGGCCACCGGCCGGCTGCCCGGGGGAGGGGCACCCAAGCGGCCCCCC
>PVKZ01007786.1:0-20215 GCA_004027375.1 Macroglossus sobrinus | reverse complement strand
CCCCCCCCCCCCCCCCCCCCCCCCCCCAAACACACACACACACACAGCTAAAAGCTGTGCTGTGCAATACTACAGACACCAACCATACTGGGCCATAGGGAGCTTGAAATGAGAATAGTCTGAATTGACAACCGCTCTAAGTGTAGAATATACACACAGGATTCCACAGACTTAACACATACAAAGAAGAATGCAAAAATATCTTATTAGCAGTGGCTTGTACATGTTTAAGTAATATTTTGGATATACAGGATTTGTAAAAATTTGTATAAACTGAGTCACTTCAAAAGGGTGTTGAAGCTGCCATCCCAGAGAAACTGCATTGAAGGTCTTAACTCCTCAAATCTTTGGAATGTTGATACTGGGCAAAGTAACATTTGGAATGGGCCTACAGCAGCACTGTATTCCAAACAACTGTCTGCGAAGCTAACAGGTATCAAACAAAAGTCATCGATGCCAATTTTATGCCAACGGGAATTTTCAATTTGGGGCGTCGTAATGGGTGGCTTTATTCAGTGAAAACAGCTCAGTTGTGATACAGCACAGCTGAGGAACACCACAGTTGTGAAACAACTCAGGTGAGGCGGCCCAAATGTTCAGATGCCAGCGTTAACAGCTCCAGCTGAGGAAACACTCTCAGGTGAAAATTCAATGTGTCTTACGCGGAGACAGAAGTGAAGCTGGCTTACATAGAGAAGAATGCCTACCTCCAGTCCCTGATTGGTCCATTGGTCCATTGCTATACAAATGAGGACTCCAAATCACCATAGTTGGGTTGGTACAAATAGCACCGCCCTGACTGGTCAGAATGGAGCAGCTTGGATTGGTCAGTAAAGATACAAATGAGGATATATCTGCACAGCTCTGATTGGACAGGGAAAGTCTCAGATCTATGGGTTGAATTTCAATCCTAGGAGCTCTGTTATGTAAAGGCTGACTCATAATGCAGAAACACAGTGCACAGGCTGTGAGCTCACCCTGTGGCTTTCCTCTGATATGCAGTTTGCGTGACAGGACTCTGCCATAATGGCTGCTAGACTCCAGTTTCAAATTGGGTCCAATTAAGCACAAGGAGTCCTTCTTAGCAGGTATTTTCTTTCTTGGAGTCAGAACAAGGAAGCAGAGGTTATGACTACAGAACTGAAAATCAAAGGCATTTTTTAGAATAAGCATCACTATGTTAGTTTATCTGCATCTGTAGAAGTTCCTTCCTTAACTTGTTAACACCCATAGAAATTTCTTCCTTCCGTTCAAGTAATTATCCTCCTTCCTGTTCTTATAAATACTCTTTGCCTTCACCTCCTGTTGGGAGTACTATTTGGGTTTCTGCCTAAAACAGTGCTTCTGGAATAGTTATTCTTTTGGATCTCAAATCAACACTTGTTGCCTCTCACCTTGATTTTGTTGTTGTTGTTGGTGGTGGTGGTGGTGTTGTTAATATATCAAATAAAAAATATTAAACACACTGTCACCTATTTCTTTTTACATTCTTTAATGTGTCTACTAGAAAATGGAAAGTTACACATCGGTTCACATTACAGCTCTGTAGGGTAGCCCCTCTACAATGTCAAGTCCAAGAATCACTCTCCCACTCTCCACCTACATACAGACCCTACACCGCCCGGCCAAGGAAAAAGCCCAAGAAAGGTTTATTGGTTGAATAAATGAGTTGCGAAAAGAGAACCCAAACTTTTTAGCAAATAGGAGTTAATTGATTCACTTGCGTTTGGCAGGGAAATTCTCCAGTATAAGGTACAGATGGGGTCTTCCCTAGTCTTTGAAATCCTAATTTTACCCTGCGGATCCCTAGAATTCAATCAATTGCTCAGAGGACAAGACAGTTATTTTTTTCCCTTATAAAAGAAGACTTTAGAGTTCAGGAGTTGCAAGTTTTTTGTTGTTGTTTGTTGTTGTTGTTGTTGTTGTTGTCGTTGTTTTTTGGGGGGTGGCGAGGGGGAGGTGACACCTTCTCTGAGACCAGGGTAAGCACTGGGCTTGGGCACACGCTACCGGAAGTCTGGGACTGCTGGGGAGGAGCTGGAATGGGTCGGCTGATAGAAACCCAGACTGATGAGGAGGGCCAGGATCGGGAGCAGAGGCAGGACTCCGGCGAGGAAAGGAGGTAGGGGGTGGGGGAAGGGAGGGATTTTAACGGGAGGGCCGGGAGTGGGAGGGAAGAGCGGCGTGAGGGGGTGGGTATCAGAGAGCTGTGGGAAAGGGCTGGCGGGAGAAGCGGGACCACAGGACTGGAAAGGAATAGGGCCCCAGGGCATGAGCTGGTCTGAGTGCAGTGGATGGGACGGGGCGGAAGAGGAGGAGCCGGGGGAGGGGGAAGCGGGGAGGGCGGCGGGGCCGGCGCGCCTGGGGAATAAATGCCGAGGCCCGCGAGCGGCGCGCCAGGCGTCTGCTTTGCTTCCCTCGTCTCTTCTCCGCTTGCCCCACCTCGCGTCCCCTCGGAGCGGACCATGGCAAGATCCCTGCGAATCGCGCTGCTGCTCATGGCCACTTTGGCTCTGGCCCTGGCCCTGGCGGTGAGCCCCGCGGCCAGCGCGAACCCCCGCAAGGGTCGCCTGCTGGGCGGGCTGGAGGACGCGGACGAGAACGAGGAGGGCGTGCAGCAGGCGCTCAGCTTCGCCCTCAGCGAGTACAACAAGGCGAGCAACGACGCCTTCCACAGCCGCGCCCTGCGGGTGGTGCGCGCCCGCAAGCAGGTGCGTCCCTGGGGCCGCGTGGCGGGGCCGCGGGGCCGGCGGGGCGCCCCGGGAGGGCGGACCCCGCGCCCGGGAGGCGGCGGCATTCCGTGACGCAGCCAGGCGCGCTGCTGCCTGCGGGGCCGGCTGGAGAACCCGCCGCCAAGGCCCTGGGAGCTCTTCAGATGGGCCCTAGGCACGGACACGCCCATGTTTCTCAGCCAGGCAGTCCCCCTGGTCTTTCCTGTCGCCCACATCCCTTCGCGGACTTGTCACCACGAGTGCCGCTGGGTCCCGGGCACTCCTGGCTGCCGCCCTGCTCTTCGTTTCTGTTTTCCAGCTCCGGCCGAGCAAGAAGAACTTGGCTTGGGGTCAGGGTCCCTGTCTAGCCCGCTTAACCTAATGGGACTGTGGGCTCAGTGTGAGCTGGGAACTAAACGATCGTATGCGAAGGAAAAAACGTACTCCTGGTTAGCCCCTCCCTCCCACTGAATGATTTTTTTAAAGCAGTTTTTTTCCTTTTAACTTTGCATTTTGACATAATTTGAGACTTACAGAACAGTTGTAAAAATAGTACCTAGAATCCCTGTAGATCCATCATCCAGATTCCTGAAACGTTAAAATTTTGTCCTGTTTGCCTTATCTGCCCTCCTCCCTTCCTCCCCACATGTGTGCATGGGTACATATGTGCATTTATTTCTCGGAACCATTTGAGAGTGTATATTTCCTAAAAACAAGGGCATTCTCTTTTGTGATCACAGTACAATTTTGAAAATCAAGACTCAACACTGACACAGTTATCTAATGCACAGACCTTATTCAGATGTCCTTCATTGTCCCACCGATATCCTTTATAGCCAAGAACACTCCAGGGTCATACGCTCCGGCCACTGTCCTGCACCCCCCTTTCCCTTGCAGCAGCCTATCTGTTTCATGACCTTGGCATTTTTGAAGAGTCCAGCCAGTGTTGTGTAGACTGGTGCTCAGTTTGGGCTGGCCTGAGGTTTCCTCAGGATGAGATTCAGGTCATGCAGAAGAGACATGTTCTTCCAGTCTCTCAGCAGGTGCCTCTGAACCAACCCCCATGTCCTCCATGTGCAGTGGTATCTGGGTCCAGCAGGCACTCCAAACATCCTCCCTGGGGTAGGGCCCTCACTGCTTCCCTAGTCACCCCGAAGGTGTCAGCAAACAAAGGAGTCCAGGATCTGGCCTGTGGCCAGGTAGATGCCACGCAGAGGGTCTCACACAAGAATCCAGACCTGCCTAGAGATCCTAGAGGAAAGGCCCTCGGAGCATTGCTTCCCTCTGCAGGTCACATCCATGGAGCATGCTCTAGGCTGTGAAGTTTCATTCTGCACCTTGAGATGGATGTCCACCAGCAGCAGCCAGAGGTAGTTGAGTGTCTGCTGGGGTAGAGAGGACCACACCTGACGCTGCCTCTACCAGCCCACCCTGAAGTTCTGGCCAGATAAGGAGGGCAATCAAGTCCAGAAGGGGAAGAGGGGAGCTTCAGGAAGGACTACTGGGCTTTGCGCTTGTCCTTGAAGGAAGGGTAGGATTTAGACCAGCTGGCCTGCTTCACATTGGAGAGCAGAACATAGCCACACAGCAACAAAGTGTGGTGCTGCATGCCTGTATTTAGGCCTCATTTTCTACCTTCTCTTGAAATTTCAGACAATGAGTCAAGATCAGACCCATTTCTCCTGCAGCGGTCAGCTGGCACTGTCCCCTTTGGATGGGATGTGCACTCCCTGCTCACCAGGTCCCCACGAGCCTGCTCCTCTCCAGTATGACACTAGCTTGGCACTTCTGGACAACTGATACCAGAGGAATCAGGGGCCTTGATTGGGATCGACCAGGCAGATCCTAGAGCCTGGTCCAGGCCCCTCATCCTAAGATTCTCCGAGTTCTCATTAGGTGTGTCTTGGGAGTGCCTCTGTGAGGACAGCCTTCACTTCTGTAATTTCAAATGTAAAGGACACATGTTGGACACACTTTAGATATGTTCCCATCACAAAGAACTCTGAAAGGCATCTTTTATTGGCCTCAAACATCCCTGTCCGTGTGTGTATGTATATGAGAATGAGAGAGAGACTGAAAAGCATCTCATTTCCTACCAGTCGGGATGAGTAAACCTGGTTGCATGGAATGAGAGTCAGTATGGCTTCACACCACCAACTGGACTGTAGCTTCAGGGTCATTATCACATTAGTCTTCCTGAGGCATATCTCACCCAGACTCAGGCAGAGCTGTCACTTTGTCTTAGCCCTTGCCGCTGATCCTGGCGCTGGCACAGTTGATTTGTGCCGACACCCTGGCTGGCTCCCCAGAGCTGCACCTTCAGCTCCTGGGCCAGTTAGTGGAGTTTTGGTGTCTGGCTTCCATCTTCCATTTTCCTGCCTCTCTTCCTACTGGGCTGCATGATGCACCTTGTTGGAGCTGCTGTGTAAACAAGTTACAAGTCGGGCCCAGAGCACAGCACCTTGGACACTAGTCAGAAGTTAGCTCAGCACCACCTGGGTGCCAGCCAGTGGATGATGGCCCTAGGCACAAAAGCAGGAAGGTACTGTGCTTTTGTGACATGGGCAGGTGTTGAAAGCCAATCATACTCTTCACATGCATAGGTCGTGGCTGGCATGAACTACTTCTTGGATGTGGAGATCGGTCGAACCACGTGTACCAAGTCCCAGCCAAACTTGGCCAGCTGTCCCTTCCATGACCAGCCACAGCTGAGGAAGGTATGTGCCTAATGTGGGCCAGGGACCAAGCATGCAGGCCAGAGGTGTGGGGGCCGTACCTGTGGGAGTGTGTCATGTGTGAGTGCTGTGGTATGAGTGGGTTGTGTGGGTGCTGGGTACGTGTGGGGGTTTAAAGGTGTATGTGCGGAGGTGCCCAATTTAAATTTATAGATGGGTTTAAGCTGGGTTATTGGGGCACCATGTGCTTGGGGATTGCCCGCTTTGTGGAAGAAGCAGCTGGAACAGATTAGAGGGAATTAGAGGCTTGTCAGGGGAGAAACCCTCCCATGCTGCCCTGCTCACTAAACATCAAACTCTCCAGTGATCAGCAGGGCTGGTCCTTGGAAGCTCTCAGCCTCTTGTCATCCCCCAAACCCCTACAGCCTGCCTCATTAAGGAGGGTCTCAGACCTGGGTCTTTCGCTCTGAACCTGTCTTCGTGCTGGCGCACTAGAGATGGAGGGAACTTGGGGGCGTGCCCTGCACCCTCTGGGGCCGTGTGGCCTTGCGTGGGCTGCTCCGTAAAGGGCTGTGCTGGGGGTGCAAGAGTGTAGAATCCTGTGGGGGTTGGGGTGCGGGACGCCATCTCTTAGACTTGGAGTGATGGGAGGGGTGACAGGGAGGGCATTGCTGAGTCTTGGTTAGTAGTCCGGGGCTGGATTGGGGAGTGTCTGAGAGTCCCACCAAACAACCACGATTCCTGACCTGCACATCTGCCATCTCCTATTGGACAATTTCCTTTTTTATTTTAACCCTACCTGACAATCCCTCTCTCTTCCCTTTTGCAGAAAGCGCTCTGCTCTTTCCAAATATACACTGTCCCCTGGATGGGCAGGATCTCCATGGTGAAGTCCAGCTGCCAGGATGCATAGAGGACATGTAACAGGCTGGGCCACCCTGACTGCCTCTCACTTGCACCCCTGCCCCTCCACCCCATAGAGTTCCTAAGCCTTAGATGGGTGACCCCACCCTGGTGGAGTCCCCTCAGTGTGCTGGCCCCAGAAGACAAATAGAGAAGGCTTCTTGAGCAGCTAAGTGGCTCTAACTTGTTTCTTTCTTTCCGTTGCTTTCCAGGTGTACCTGCCCCTGGTGCACCTGTTTTGCTCCTACTTTGCACAATAAAAAGTAACATAGCTACTCCTTGAGTTGTTCATTGTTTTGGGGATGTGCCTGAAGGGTTTAGACAGTTACTTTACGAAGAGCTCCTTATCCTGCTTGCTCTGGAGGGAGGAAGAGGGGACGAGAGCTGACACACACAGCTGACACACAGAGCCACGGCAGGCACGTCAGGAGAATGTGCTGCCCCTTTTCAGACGATTGAGTTTGGGAGGCTGGAAACCGAGGGCTTTGGCTGTGGTGGCTCCTGATAATTGGATAAGATAGAGGAGGGGTCCTGAGCTGCTGACCCTGGAGGCTCGGCTGCTGCATTTGAAAAGTCAATGAGCAAGGGCTGGACAAGAGGAAAGGTTCAAATGGAACCCTTATAGCCCAGGGCCTCCCTCAGCAAGGTTCTGCAAAACCGCAGGTTTCAGCCAGGTATGCTGAGCTGATCAGACCCCCTGGGACTGATGTGATTGTTCAGGTTCCCTAGAGACTAAAGAAATACTGCTTTAGATCTGCTTTTCCTCACAAGAGACTAGGCACAAACAAGGAGTCCAAGACTAAAAGTGTATGTGTGCGTTTGTAACTGATTGGGGAATTGCCAGTCAAAATCAAAGTCGAGGTCAGCTTCAGTCTTGAAAATGAGTGAACGCAGCACCTTCTCTGATATGTTCCTAGGGAGCTGTGGTCTACAAGGATTTTAAGGATTTATACCTGCCAGCCCTTTTCAGGGCCCCCATTGAGTACAAGTCCCTGTGTAGAGTTTCACATGAGAAATGTGGAATTTAAAATGCAACCAGGACTGACATACAGCAGGCTTTCTTCTTGTTCTAAGGACTTTTTAATTAATAGGGAATGTCACCCCTTTGTGTCACCGTCATTCAACAGAATAGAGGATATTTAGTGCCCCAAATAGGAAAGATCCAGTCCCAAACAAAAGACAACTAAACACAGCCCCGCTCCCTGCATTGTGCTCACTCTTTGTTGCTGGGTATGAAGATGAGAATTCAGAAGGTCCAGAACAGCTGTTTGAGAATAAAGCCAAAATTACAGGGAGCACAATAACTGAGTCAAGAGACAGTAAAGAGCAGGCCAGTTACATCCCTTGAGTCCCTGTGCCAGGTAGTGCCTGATGTCAACTTTCCTCTGGACCTTTTAGTTAAGTGAAATAGTTACCCCCCTTTTTCAGGCCTACTAGGTTGGGTTTTCAGGCAGGTGTGCTCTTATGAGTCCTAACTGATAGAAAGGGGAAGAGAATAAATTCACCATTCATTTCTCAGAGTTGATTGTTCCATGACATTTCCTGACTGTTTCGAAGTGACACCCAAGGGATCTCCTTGCAGAAAGTGGAGGCTCTGCCCTCTGGACCTCAGAGGTATCAGATCACTGTTAAAAGTGCAATGGTGAAAGGCAGAATTGTGGCTAACAAACAGACAGAGGCAGAAGTCAGACCATTAAGAGCTATTAGGGCATCCACCACTATAAAGAAATCTCCTGAAAAGAATGAAACTAAGATTTAGAAGTCAAAACTGCAAAATTGGTGGGTATAAGTCAAATACTTAAAAGCTGTTAGAGCACTCATTACCTAAATCTAAGACTCCTGTGCTGGGAAAGAGTTGGTCACAGAATAGGTTACATCAACACTAAGTCACTTGCCAATGTCAAGAAAATTGCTGTGCAATTAAGTACATTAGAACATCACAAAACCCCAAACCAATAGCACATCCTTTTTGGGTATTAATTTGGCTCTAAAAGATTCAAGGCTTAGCTAAAGAAATGGGATCTTCAAGTTTCAAAGAATTGAGCACTCCATCTTCCAGCATACTTGCTTATTTTATATCTAAGAACAATGGTCCTAAAAGCTATAGATATCTACACACACACACACACACACAAATCTTACTATAACAACCTAAAATTATAATGGCTATTACAAGATTGTTGAACAGTCTTATGATTGTTCATTTATGATTGTTCAAGATTGTTCATTTATAAAGTACACTTGAAAACAAGATTTTCCAAATCAAATAAGTAGAATGGGATTTCACTTGTATGCAGAAGTCTACAAAAGTCTTCAAGATTCCAAAATATCTTCATTGAAAGTTTAATTTCAAGATGCTAATGAAAAATTAAGGACACAAGATGTACTTATAACAAAAGACTGTAAGACTAACGTGACTCCTACTACTCCCTTCTATCCTCCTTTACCTGAGTACTCATGGTCTACCAACCCTCTGAACTGACCTTCCATTCTAGAGACTAGAAGACTATAAACAAAAATTTTCCAGGTTAGTGCCTTACAGTTTCAACAGCTTCAAGACCAGAAATCTAAAACAACACCTGGACCTCCCCTGTTGCACCATTCTAGGCATCCATCATCAAAACACTGGTCCAGAAATTAGTATCTTGTGACCCACAAATTGGAGTCTCATTTGCAATCAATTGCACTACCCTCAAAGGAGGGCCCTCCATGTACGCTTTCCCTAGGGTCAACAGGACTCCATTAGGTTCTCCTGTAAACTGCTTAAACAGCCAAGGTTACACTAAAATCAAAATTGTTGACATAAATGTCTAAACATGTTGTGGACATAAGAATGTCCAAAACTGTAGAGAAGTTTTATAAGAACTTATGTGAGCCAAAACTAATGACAATTGCTGAGAAGCAAGTTCTCAAACGCTTTTGAGAAATGACAGATTTTTCAGTTTCTTTTATGCATTTGAAATTAAGAAGGAAGAAAGATTACAAGAAAGTAGGAAAACACAAGGTGAGGTTTGGATTACAGGATAGTTAACAAGATTATGTTCTCTCTTGAACATTGTTACCCTTATTTAAAAGTCCTGTTAACCTAGATGCACAAAAACAATGGACAGGGTTTGCGTGAGACAAAGATCTTTTTTACTAAAAAAAAAGTTATATTCATGAGGTGTGACTACCAACCATTACATGCCCAGTTAGGAATTTATGATCTGATTACCCTGTAAGGTTACTTTCCATAGAAACCCATTTTCATCAACAATCACCTGTTTTGGTCATAAATCAAACCAAAGGATATATTGATGGCCAAACTTTTGGTCAGATAGTGTGGTCTCGCAGCACCAAGAAGGCTCTTTCCTAGGAAGTCTCAGCATTGGCAGTGTCTTGTTGGAATGGTGGACCATAGGGGACGAGGCAACACCATAACCTTGGGATGTGAGTTGAAGCCAAATTTTCCTAGAAAGGGAAGGGCAGGTAAATGGAAGGCAATCAGATCTTATGGCCTTCATTACAAAAAAAAACCACTCTGGATTATTTCTTTCCTGTGAACTATCATGATCTGAGATTTGCTATTTCATTTTTCTGTATTTTGCATCCAGTATCATATTTATGCAAGCCATGATAAGAGTATTAACAGTTACCTTATACACGTTCAGTAATCATAAACAGCTGGGCTATATAGAGAAACCTAAAGAACAAGTACAATTATTATTATTATTATTATTATTATTATTATAACTAATATAATTAACAGACAAGTAAAGACAATCAAAAATTGACTTTTGAGTTAAACATCAATTTGTAGGTATACAGGCATTGTCAATGTCTTGGAATAGCCATCTACCTCTGATGTTGTTAGAGTAAAGGAATGCTATAAATTTTTAACGTTGATTTTGTAACCAGAAACTTTACTGTATATGCTTATTGTTATTAGCAGTGTTCTTGTTATATTGAATAACAGTGGCAATAAACAGTGCTGCGTTATGTTATTTGGTCTTGTCCTTATTTTTGGAAGTAGGCCTGTAGTATATGAACTTTCCTCTTATGACCGCTTTTGCCATGTCCCCAAAATTTCGATATCTTGTACTATCATTATCCTTCGTTTCTATGTATCTCTTGACCTCTCTTTTTATTTCTTAGCTATTAAATGTCTTTTTTTTTTTTTGCCAAATTGAAATATAAATTCAAAATAGTTCTAGTTCAAAACACAGTCATTCTACTTTTTGAACTTGAAAAAAATTTTCATCTGGAAGAATAAATACAATGTATTCAAAAATAAAATTCAGCAAACAATAAAGAGAATTGTCCTTACCTAACAGCTATATTAACACACTATATTTAGAATGGAAGAGTTGGCACAGGAAAATAAACTCAGCTAGATTTAAAACTGATATGCATAAAATGACCCATGACACTAAAACTTTGCTGTACAAATGGTGGCCTTTAGAAGCAGGTCTTGGAAATCTCTTGGAAAAAATAAAAGTGACTAATAACATCATTTGAAAAAAATGAAATAAACTCTTATGAGACACCATATAAAATAAAATCTGTTAACAGTATAACTGGAATAATAATATCAATTTGTGTAACAAACTGAATTATTCTGGGTGCCTCACGGATGTAAACATTTTGAATTCCCATAACCCCAAGAGAAAGGGGCTCATATTGTCCTCTTATTGATGATGAGTGGGACTCAGGGAGAGTAAGGAGCTTGCCTAGGTTACACAGGCATTGGAATTCTCACCCAGGCCATCTGGCTCCAGGGTCCATGGGCTTCACAGCCTTCAATGTGTACCTGCACACACACAGACACACACACAGACACATGCGCGCACGCGCGCGTGCGGCGTGTCGCAGACACTACTGCTATGTAACATGTCATCCTAACAATTGAAGATGCGATACCACCACCATTTTCTCTTGCTCATGGTTTCGTGGACCAGCAATTTGGGAAAGGAGCAGCCTGGCAGATCTTTGTTGGGGGCTCTCATATGACTGCGGTCAAGTAACAGTGGGGCCACAGTCACCCGAGAGATCAGTTGGGCTGGACACCCATGGCAGCCCACTTACCCGCCTGACAGGTGAGGCCGGCTTTGGCCAGAAACTCAGCTGGGACTGTCAAGCAGGCAAGTACAGGGGCCTCTCCAGCATGGTGGTCTTGGGAAGTGGGGCTCCTCATATGGACATAGTTTTTACCTGGGGCCTTCTCTGACCCCATCTTGCAGGTTGCAGGTCACTTCCTCTGTAATTTCTGGTTGAAGCAATCACAAGCCCACCCAGAGTCAAGAGGTAGCTCACAGACCCCACCTCTCCACGCAAGGAGAATGTGGGACCGTGTTTTAAACCACCTCAACATAACATTAGATCAATGAAAAAAATACCTAAAACCTATTGAGTGTTTATTCAGAGCCAGGCACTGTGCTAAATCTATCAATATGGATATTTTATATAAATTACACACTTATACTTACATTTAAAATAAATAATCACCAAAGTAAAACCATGCAGTAAAAGTTGCAGGGCCGTGCTTCCCTACAAGATACACTGGTCTAGGAGTCGATCAGATCTGAAAGCCTTCTGGGTCACATCGCCTCACCCAGAGCCCCAGTCTCTGCATCCACAGGTCCGCCCCCCATCTGAGGGGCAACCCCTGTGGTGTGGGCTGTGTAACAGGAGGCCTGGGTGTTCGACGAAGATGCACGGGGCTGTGTGGGAGGTGTAGGTGGACTGAGCTGTGTGCTCAGCCCTCTCCCTGCCCCTCATCTCCCTATCTCCAACTTCCATGAGGAAAAGAAAGTTGAATTGGAAGTGCCCAAAAGTCATAGCTCAGCATTTCAATGCAGTGCCTGGATGCTGATTGCTTGTGTAAAATCAAGATCTCTCTCCAAGACAACCCTGTAAGGAGGCCTCCACCCCAGGTCACCACTTCTATCCAGTAAGCTCGGCAACACCCTTCCCCAAACAGAAATGTGTTATCCCCAAGTTCGGTCACACCTTCTCTCCTCCCCACTCCACCCACAGAGCCCAGATGAAAATCTCCCCAGTTCAAGGCCTGTGGGCAGTGCCTCACTTCTGATGCCAAATCCCTTTCCTTAAATAAAGTCTGCAGTGAGCAGGCTCTGCTGCCAGCGTGAAGATGAGACAAGGCTCAGACATTCGGAGCCGGCTTGTCACCAGGGAGGAACGCTGGAGGGGGACAATCCCCACCCTCTTCCTGGCTTTCTTGGTTCTAGCTTTGCAGGGTAAAGCAGTGGCACGTGTGTCCCCTTTGTTATTTCCTGTGCCATGTTCCCAGCACAGCCACATGAGCTCTACCCACACAGCCGTGAGTGGCAAGGTGTGCATAACTCACCCCGGCCGTATCATCCTGAGGAAGACCCCACTCCTACCCCCTACCCCAGAGGAAGCCATCACTGTAAGGACAGTGCGGCGAGCACAATGCAGGGAGCGGGGCTGTGTTTAGTTGTCTTTTGTTTGGGACTGGATCTTTCCTATTTGGGGCACTAAATATCCTCTATTCTGTTGAATGACGGTGACACAAAGGGGTGACATTCCCTATTAATTAAAAAGTCCTTAGAACAAGAAGAAAGCCTGCTGTATGTCAGTCCTGGTTGCATTTTAAATTCCACATTTCTCATGTGAAACTCTACACAGGGACTTGTACTCAATGGGGGCCCTGAAAAGGGCTGGCAGGTATAAATCCTTAAAATCCTTGTAGACCACAGCTCCCTAGGAACATATCAGAGAAGGTGCTGCGTTCACTCATTTTCAAGACTGAAGCTGACCTCGACTTTGATTTTGACTGGCAATTCCCCAATCAGTTACAAACGCACACATACACTTTTAGTCTTGGACTCCTTGTTTGTGCCTAGTCTCTTGTGAGGAAAAGCAGATCTAAAGCAGTATTTCTTTAGTCTCTAGGGAACCTGAACAATCACATCAGTCCCAGGGGGTCTGATCAGCTCAGCATACCTGGCTGAAACCTGCGGTTTTGCAGAACCTTGCTGAGGGAGGCCCTGGGCTATAAGGGTTCCATTTGAACCTTTCCTCTTGTCCAGCCCTTGCTCATTGACTTTTCAAATGCAGCAGCCGAGCCTCCAGGGTCAGCAGCTCAGGACCCCTCCTCTATCTTATCCAATTATCAGGAGCCACCACAGCCAAAGCCCTCGGTTTCCAGCCTCCCAAACTCAATCGTCTGAAAAGGGGCAGCACATTCTCCTGACGTGCCTGCCGTGGCTCTGTGTGTCAGCTGTGTGTGTCAGCTCTCGTCCCCTCTTCCTCCCTCCAGAGCAAGCAGGATAAGGAGCTCTTCGTAAAGTAACTGTCTAAACCCTTCAGGCACATCCCCAAAACAATGAACAACTCAAGGAGTAGCTATGTTACTTTTTATTGTGCAAAGTAGGAGCAAAACAGGTGCACCAGGGGCAGGTACACCTGGAAAGCAACGGAAAGAAAGAAACAAGTTAGAGCCACTTAGCTGCTCAAGAAGCCTTCTCTATTTGTCTTCTGGGGCCAGCACACTGAGGGGACTCCACCAGGGTGGGGTCACCCATCTAAGGCTTAGGAACTCTATGGGGTGGAGGGGCAGGGGTGCAAGTGAGAGGCAGTCAGGGTGGCCCAGCCTGTTACATGTCCTCTATGCATCCTGGCAGCTGGACTTCACCATGGAGATCCTGCCCATCCAGGGGACAGTGTATATTTGGAAAGAGCAGAGCGCTTTCTGCAAAAGGGAAGAGAGAGGGATTGTCAGGTAGGGTTAAAATAAAAAAGGAAATTGTCCAATAGGAGATGGCAGATGTGCAGGTCAGGAATCGTGGTTGTTTGGTGGGACTCTCAGACACTCCCCAATCCAGCCCCGGACTACTAACCAAGACTCAGCAATGCCCTCCCTGTCACCCCTCCCATCACTCCAAGTCTAAGAGATGGCGTCCCGCACCCCAACCCCCACAGGATTCTACACTCTTGCACCCCCAGCACAGCCCTTTACGGAGCAGCCCACGCAAGGCCACACGGCCCCAGAGGGTGCAGGGCACGCCCCCAAGTTCCCTCCATCTCTAGTGCGCCAGCACGAAGACAGGTTCAGAGCGAAAGACCCAGGTCTGAGACCCTCCTTAATGAGGCAGGCTGTAGGGGTTTGGGGGATGACAAGAGGCTGAGAGCTTCCAAGGACCAGCCCTGCTGATCACTGGAGAGTTTGATGTTTAGTGAGCAGGGCAGCATGGGAGGGTTTCTCCCCTGACAAGCCTCTAATTCCCTCTAATCTGTTCCAGCTGCTTCTTCCACAAAGCGGGCAATCCCCAAGCACATGGTGCCCCAATAACCCAGCTTAAACCCATCTATAAATTTAAATTGGGCACCTCCGCACATACACCTTTAAACCCCCACACGTACCCAGCACCCACACAACCCACTCATACCACAGCACTCACACATGACACACTCCCACAGGTACGGCCCCCACACCTCTGGCCTGCATGCTTGGTCCCTGGCCCACATTAGGCACATACCTTCCTCAGCTGTGGCTGGTCATGGAAGGGACAGCTGGCCAAGTTTGGCTGGGACTTGGTACACGTGGTTCGACCGATCTCCACATCCAAGAAGTAGTTCATGCCAGCCACGACCTATGCATGTGAAGAGTATGATTGGCTTTCAACACCTGCCCATGTCACAAAAGCACAGTACCTTCCTGCTTTTGTGCCTAGGGCCATCATCCACTGGCTGGCACCCAGGTGGTGCTGAGCTAACTTCTGACTAGTGTCCAAGGTGCTGTGCTCTGGGCCCGACTTGTAACTTGTTTACACAGCAGCTCCAACAAGGTGCATCATGCAGCCCAGTAGGAAGAGAGGCAGGAAAATGGAAGATGGAAGCCAGACACCAAAACTCCACTAACTGGCCCAGGAGCTGAAGGTGCAGCTCTGGGGAGCCAGCCAGGGTGTCGGCACAAATCAACTGTGCCAGCGCCAGGATCAGCGGCAAGGGCTAAGACAAAGTGACAGCTCTGCCTGAGTCTGGGTGAGATATGCCTCAGGAAGACTAATGTGATAATGACCCTGAAGCTACAGTCCAGTTGGTGGTGTGAAGCCATACTGACTCTCATTCCATGCAACCAGGTTTACTCATCCCGACTGGTAGGAAATGAGATGCTTTTCAGTCTCTCTCTCATTCTCATATACATACACACACGGACAGGGATGTTTGAGGCCAATAAAAGATGCCTTTCAGAGTTCTTTGTGATGGGAACATATCTAAAGTGTGTCCAACATGTGTCCTTTACATTTGAAATTACAGAAGTGAAGGCTGTCCTCACAGAGGCACTCCCAAGACACACCTAATGAGAACTCGGAGAATCTTAGGATGAGGGGCCTGGACCAGGCTCTAGGATCTGCCTGGTCGATCCCAATCAAGGCCCCTGATTCCTCTGGTATCAGTTGTCCAGAAGTGCCAAGCTAGTGTCATACTGGAGAGGAGCAGGCTCGTGGGGACCTGGTGAGCAGGGAGTGCACATCCCATCCAAAGGGGACAGTGCCAGCTGACCGCTGCAGGAGAAATGGGTCTGATCTTGACTCATTGTCTGAAATTTCAAGAGAAGGTAGAAAATGAGGCCTAAATACAGGCATGCAGCACCACACTTTGTTGCTGTGTGGCTATGTTCTGCTCTCCAATGTGAAGCAGGCCAGCTGGTCTAAATCCTACCCTTCCTTCAAGGACAAGCGCAAAGCCCAGTAGTCCTTCCTGAAGCTCCCCTCTTCCCCTTCTGGACTTGATTGCCCTCCTTATCTGGCCAGAACTTCAGGGTGGGCTGGTAGAGGCAGCGTCAGGTGTGGTCCTCTCTACCCCAGCAGACACTCAACTACCTCTGGCTGCTGCTGGTGGACATCCATCTCAAGGTGCAGAATGAAACTTCACAGCCTAGAGCATGCTCCATGGATGTGACCTGCAGAGGGAAGCAATGCTCCGAGGGCCTTTCCTCTAGGATCTCTAGGCAGGTCTGGATTCTTGTGTGAGACCCTCTGCGTGGCATCTACCTGGCCACAGGCCAGATCCTGGACTCCTTTGTTTGCTGACACCTTCGGGGTGACTAGGGAAGCAGTGAGGGCCCTACCCCAGGGAGGATGTTTGGAGTGCCTGCTGGACCCAGATACCACTGCACATGGAGGACATGGGGGTTGGTTCAGAGGCACCTGCTGAGAGACTGGAAGAACATGTCTCTTCTGCATGACCTGAATCTCATCCTGAGGAAACCTCAGGCCAGCCCAAACTGAGCACCAGTCTACACAACACTGGCTGGACTCTTCAAAAATGCCAAGGTCATGAAACAGATAGGCTGCTGCAAGGGAAAGGGGGGTGCAGGACAGTGGCCGGAGCGTATGACCCTGGAGTGTTCTTGGCTATAAAGGATATCGGTGGGACAATGAAGGACATCTGAATAAGGTCTGTGCATTAGATAACTGTGTCAGTGTTGAGTCTTGATTTTCAAAATTGTACTGTGATCACAAAAGAGAATGCCCTTGTTTTTAGGAAATATACACTCTCAAATGGTTCCGAGAAATAAATGCACATATGTACCCATGCACACATGTGGGGAGGAAGGGAGGAGGGCAGATAAGGCAAACAGGACAAAATTTTAACGTTTCAGGAATCTGGATGATGGATCTACAGGGATTCTAGGTACTATTTTTACAACTGTTCTGTAAGTCTCAAATTATGTCAAAATGCAAAGTTAAAAGGAAAAAAACTGCTTTAAAAAAATCATTCAGTGGGAGGGAGGGGCTAACCAGGAGTACGTTTTTTCCTTCGCATACGATCGTTTAGTTCCCAGCTCACACTGAGCCCACAGTCCCATTAGGTTAAGCGGGCTAGACAGGGACCCTGACCCCAAGCCAAGTTCTTCTTGCTCGGCCGGAGCTGGAAAACAGAAACGAAGAGCAGGGCGGCAGCCAGGAGTGCCCGGGACCCAGCGGCACTCGTGGTGACAAGTCCGCGAAGGGATGTGGGCGACAGGAAAGACCAGGGGGACTGCCTGGCTGAGAAACATGGGCGTGTCCGTGCCTAGGGCCCATCTGAAGAGCTCCCAGGGCCTTGGCGGCGGGTTCTCCAGCCGGCCCCGCAGGCAGCAGCGCGCCTGGCTGCGTCACGGAATGCCGCCGCCTCCCGGGCGCGGGGTCCGCCCTCCCGGGGCGCCCCGCCGGCCCCGCGGCCCCGCCACGCGGCCCCAGGGACGCACCTGCTTGCGGGCGCGCACCACCCGCAGGGCGCGGCTGTGGAAGGCGTCGTTGCTCGCCTTGTTGTACTCGCTGAGGGCGAAGCTGAGCGCCTGCTGCACGCCCTCCTCGTTCTCGTCCGCGTCCTCCAGCCCGCCCAGCAGGCGACCCTTGCGGGGGTTCGCGCTGGCCGCGGGGCTCACCGCCAGGGCCAGGGCCAGAGCCAAAGTGGCCATGAGCAGCAGCGCGATTCGCAGGGATCTTGCCATGGTCCGCTCCGAGGGGACGCGAGGTGGGGCAAGCGGAGAAGAGACGAGGGAAGCAAAGCAGACGCCTGGCGCGCCGCTCGCGGGCCTCGGCATTTATTCCCCAGGCGCGCCGGCCCCGCCGCCCTCCCCGCTTCCCCCTCCCCCGGCTCCTCCTCTTCCGCCCCGTCCCATCCACTGCACTCAGACCAGCTCATGCCCTGGGGCCCTATTCCTTTCCAGTCCTGTGGTCCCGCTTCTCCCGCCAGCCCTTTCCCACAGCTCTCTGATACCCACCCTCTCACGCCGCTCTTCCCTCCCACTCCCGGCCCTCCCGTTAAAATCCCTCCCTTCCCCCACCCCCTACCTCCTTTCCTCGCCGGAGTCCTGCCTCTGCTCCCGATCCTGGCCCTCCTCATCAGTCTGGGTTTCTATCAGCCGACCCATTCCAGCTCCTCCCCAGCAGTCCCAGACTTCCGGTAGCGTGTGCCCAAGCCCAGTGCTTACCCTGGTCTCAGAGAAGGTGTCACCTCCCCCTCGCCACCCCCCAAAAAACAACAACAACAACGACAACAACAACAAACAACAACAAAAAACTTGCAACTCCTGAACTCTAAAGTCTTCTTTTATAAGGGAAAAAAATAACTGTCTTGTCCTCTGAGCAATTGATTGAATTCTAGGGATCCGCAGGGTAAAATTAGGATTTCAAAGACTAGGGAAGACCCCATCTGTACCTTATACTGGAGAATTTCCCTGCCAAACGCAAGTGAATCAATTAACTCCTATTTGCTAAAAAGTTTGGGTTCTCTTTTCGCAACTCATTTATTCAACCAATAAACCTTTCTTGGGCTTTTTCCTTGGCCGGGCGGTGTAGGGTCTGTATGTAGGTGGAGAGTGGGAGAGTGATTCTTGGACTTGACATTGTAGAGGGGCTACCCTACAGAGCTGTAATGTGAACCGATGTGTAACTTTCCATTTTCTAGTAGACACATTAAAGAATGTAAAAAGAAATAGGTGACAGTGTGTTTAATATTTTTTATTTGATATATTAACAACACCACCACCACCACCAACAACAACAACAAAATCAAGGTGAGAGGCAACAAGTGTTGATTTGAGATCCAAAAGAATAACTATTCCAGAAGCACTGTTTTAGGCAGAAACCCAAATAGTACTCCCAACAGGAGGTGAAGGCAAAGAGTATTTATAAGAACAGGAAGGAGGATAATTACTTGAACGGAAGGAAGAAATTTCTATGGGTGTTAACAAGTTAAGGAAGGAACTTCTACAGATGCAGATAAACTAACATAGTGATGCTTATTCTAAAAAATGCCTTTGATTTTCAGTTCTGTAGTCATAACCTCTGCTTCCTTGTTCTGACTCCAAGAAAGAAAATACCTGCTAAGAAGGACTCCTTGTGCTTAATTGGACCCAATTTGAAACTGGAGTCTAGCAGCCATTATGGCAGAGTCCTGTCACGCAAACTGCATATCAGAGGAAAGCCACAGGGTGAGCTCACAGCCTGTGCACTGTGTTTCTGCATTATGAGTCAGCCTTTACATAACAGAGCTCCTAGGATTGAAATTCAACCCATAGATCTGAGACTTTCCCTGTCCAATCAGAGCTGTGCAGATATATCCTCATTTGTATCTTTACTGACCAATCCAAGCTGCTCCATTCTGACCAGTCAGGGCGGTGCTATTTGTACCAACCCAACTATGGTGATTTGGAGTCCTCATTTGTATAGCAATGGACCAATGGACCAATCAGGGACTGGAGGTAGGCATTCTTCTCTATGTAAGCCAGCTTCACTTCTGTCTCCGCGTAAGACACATTGAATTTTCACCTGAGAGTGTTTCCTCAGCTGGAGCTGTTAACGCTGGCATCTGAACATTTGGGCCGCCTCACCTGAGTTGTTTCACAACTGTGGTGTTCCTCAGCTGTGCTGTATCACAACTGAGCTGTTTTCACTGAATAAAGCCACCCATTACGACGCCCCAAATTGAAAATTCCCGTTGGCATAAAATTGGCATCGATGACTTTTGTTTGATACCTGTTAGCTTCGCAGACAGTTGTTTGGAATACAGTGCTGCTGTAGGCCCATTCCAAATGTTACTTTGCCCAGTATCAACATTCCAAAGATTTGAGGAGTTAAGACCTTCAATGCAGTTTCTCTGGGATGGCAGCTTCAACACCCTTTTGAAGTGACTCAGTTTATACAAATTTTTACAAATCCTGTATATCCAAAATATTACTTAAACATGTACAAGCCACTGCTAATAAGATATTTTTGCATTCTTCTTTGTATGTGTTAAGTCTGTGGAATCCTGTGTGTATATTCTACACTTAGAGCGGTTGTCAATTCAGACTATTCTCATTTCAAGCTCCCTATGGCCCAGTATGGTTGGTGTCTGTAGTATTGCACAGCACAGCTTTTAGCTGTGTGTGTGTGTGTGTTTGGGGGGGGGGGGGGGGGGGGGGGGGGG